>CATIWQ010326325.1:0-14779 GCA_949673415.1 Euphorbia schlechtendalii | reverse complement strand
GAGCGATTGTTGTATAAGTGTACTTGCAAATCACTTATCAATAAAAGTTTTTGTTCTTCAATATTCGTTTGTTCGATATTCGCAAAGAATAGCATCCTAACGGAGGTTCTGTACGAGCCGAGACCGAATTCAGAATAGACGCAGGAATTGCGGGAATTTACGACTCCCATTAAAGAGTGGATACGATTTGATCAACTTTAGCTTTCGCTTGCATACCTTACAACTTTGCTTTGCTTTCTACTTATACTTTCTATTTTGAAGTTTATGATATGTCTATGTGTCATAATGTGTATCTCGTGCTTAGTCTTTTATGTTAATTAAGTTATATGCGTTAGCGTTAATTTTAAGAGTAGTTTCGGGGTTAACAATATCATGTATAATCACTGGATCTGTGATATAACACTGTTAAGTGAGCAAACATTTTTGGAATGGTAACTTGCTAAATGTGGCTACGTGAGAACGACCCATACTAAGCATAGTATTGATGTTGTCCAGGTTTATATAACAGTCTTATCTCGTTTGCGCTAGACTTAGAAAAGTTATTTCATGTGTTGCTCTGCGGTGAATTATTGAACATCTGAGTGTGTTGAATCGGTTTGTTAGGTTAATCTAGTGTGTCGTAACATCTTTGTTAATCTTACATGTTTTCTTTGCTATACTTGTTCGTAGAGAAAATCTATTTATTTAGAGTCTCTAATATATCACATCTATATTTACTAAACTTTTCATTCTAATCTTCCTATCCATAAAAATCTCTAATCTATTTTTTATTTTATTTTACTTTGTTTCTTCCCAAGTTTATC
Source organism: Euphorbia schlechtendalii (assembly GCA_949673415.1). Lineage (NCBI taxonomy): Eukaryota > Viridiplantae > Streptophyta > Magnoliopsida > Malpighiales > Euphorbiaceae > Euphorbia > Euphorbia schlechtendalii. Next base: position 13,976 of record CATIWQ010326325.1, on the reverse strand, counting down.
TTTAGACCTGGTTCCTTCCCTGTGGGTTTGATATCTTTTAAAACTACATTCCAACTGTATACTTGCAGTTATCATCATTTTTATATTTGATAAGGGGTATTGACAACACCTACATTTATTTGTGAACAAGTTTTTGGCGCAGTTATTAACCAATAGTTCATGAGATTTCGAAATCTTTATTGGTTAAACTTATCAGTAGAAAAGTGGCGAACACTCCTCCAACTAATAATCAAACATTGAATAACCAAACTTGCAATTCTAAGTGGAAGAATTCCTCTAAAAAGAAGAAAGCGAGTAAGCCCAAGACAAAAATGGTGTGTAGTTTTTATGGGTAATTTGGACATGCTGCAGTTCTCTATAGTCATTCAAACGGTTATTACGATGAGTATAATTTAAATAACCTAAGCACTACTAACGAGGGAGGACCCAGCTTGAAAGCATGGGTACCTAAGAAAATGTAATTGTTTTGTGGGTGAGCCTTAGATCCGCTGATGACTCTGGAATGTGGTATGTGGATAGCAGATGCTCAAGGCATATGACGGGAGATGAAAGCTAGTTCATCTCATTGGAGTGCAAAAGAAATGGAAGTGTCAGTTTTGGATATAACCAGAAAGGCAAGATTGTGGGCTTTGGAACTGTTGGTGTCTCTCCTTCAATCAAAGAGGTGTCTCTAGTCAAAGGACACAAATTTAACTTGTTCAGTGTAGCCCAACTTTGTGACAAAGGCAAGAAGGTTACATTCGACTTAGTAGGATGCTCAGTTATTGACTGTAAAACTGATTCTACTATACTCTTTTCTCCCAGAATCAATAATGCATATATGATTGATTTATCCCCTAGCTCCACTAATGTGTATCTTGTTTCTAAGGAGGATAATTCGTGGCTTTGGCATAGAAGGTTGGGTCATATAAATATAAACATTCTTTCTAAACTGGCCAAAAAGCAATCAGTTGTGGGTTTACTCAGCATAAGCTTTAAAAAGGATAAATTATGTTCAGCTTACCAGCTAGGTAAGCAAGTTAAAAAACCTTCTAAGTCAATTAATCATGTAGTAACTAAGTGTATAATTACACTTATTATCATCATAATTTTACAAACCAAACACTATAGTTTAAGTCATTTTTATACTTCATATAAAATATTTCACATGGTATGTAGTTGTTTTTTATGCAAATGCAGATACTAGGTAAATCTTGGAAGTAAAATGATCTAAAGTGGAATTCTATGAAAAAAGAGTAAAAAAGTGCAAAAAGATACGTGGAACTCAAAGATTTGGCTTAGGATCGAAGCTGTCGAAGATCATTGAAGTTGTAAGGAGAATTCTGAAGAAAATTCAATTCAAGGTTGCGATAATCATTCATAGTCATGACTTATTCTTCTTCAAAACAGAAGTCTGCCAATCAAAGATTCACAGTCGCGATATGTATATCGCGGTCGCGACTTTGACAGTTTTCTAGTTTTATCTTCTTAACTACCAACCGCCAGATAAGCATTATTAACTGCCATCAACCACCATCAACTACCAATGAAAAGACACTTATCAAAAGTCAACCAATCATTAAAGGGTGCCAATTCATTGTGGATTAAATCAAAGCTTCTCAACCAATCATAATGAAGAGATGCAATCTTTCACCAATGGACACAACCCTTCATTTTATTGACGCAACCCTTCGAACTCTATAAATAGGGCTCCAAACCTTACAAATTTCGTACACCACCAGAGATGAGAGCATTAGAGTACAATTATAGAGAGATATAGTGTGTGTATAGATAGAGAGTTCGCTACGTTCATATGTGTTAGCGAGAAAATGTTTAAGTGATTCGAATCCTTGTTTTGATCACTAGATTTCTTTATATTCTCGAGCAATTACTGTATAAGTGTACTTGCAAATTACTTATCAATAAAAGTTTTCGTTCTTCAATATTCGTTTGTTCGATATTCGCAAAGAATAGCATCCTAGCGGGAGGTTCTATACTGGCCGAGACGGAATTCAAAGTAGACATAGGAATTGTGGGAATTGATCACTCCCATTAAAGAGTGGATACGGTTTGATCAACTTTAGTTCTCACTTGCATACCTTACAACTTTGCTTTGCTTTCTACTTATACTTTTTATTTCGAAGTTTATGATATGTCTATGTGTCATAATACGTACTTCATGTTAAGTCTTTTATTTTAATCAAGTTATATGCGTTGGAGTTAATTTTAAGAGTAATTTCAAGGTTAACAATATCATGTATAATCATTGGATCTGTGATATAACGCTGTTCAGTGAGCCAACATTTTTAGAATGGTAACTTGCTAAATATGGCTATGTGAGAGCAACCCGTACTAAGCATAGTATTGACGTTGTCCACGTTTATATAATTGTCTTAATTCATTTGCGCTAGGTTTAGAAAAGTCATTTCATGTGTTGCTTTGCGGTGAATAATTGAACATCTTAGTGTGTTGAACCGAGTCTATTAGATTAGTTTAGTGAGTCGTAACATCTTTGTTGAACTTGCATGTTTTCTCTGCTTTCCTTAGTTCGTAGGGAAAATCTATACATTTAGATTCTTTAATCTTTCATACCTATATTTACATTCTTCATTCTCACCCTCCTATCCAAAAATATCGATACATATTATTTTCTTTATCCTCTTTCCCTATTTGATCTTTAGAGCTAGTCCTTCCCTATGGGATCGATATTTTTTAAAACTACATCGCAACTGTATACTTGCAGTTATCATCATTTTTTTATTTGATAAGAGGTACTGACAGCACCTATATTTTTCGTGAACAAGTTTTTGGCACTGTTGATATATAGCCGAATCTTGTAAATAAACTATTAAACTTATCAGTAGAAAAGTGGCGAACAGTAAGTACTTGCAGGCTACCACATTCTCCTTGAGAAGCTTAAGGTTGACATCATCATAATATTTAGGATTAACAAGAACTCGCTGCCCATTCCTTACAATAGTAGGAATACGCGGGCCAAGCTCAATGACTAACCATGCTTTCATGCTTTGAGACTGTGTGAAGTTTTCATGCAATTTTTCTTAAAAGAATAGTGTTGGCCATCAAAAAGTGGAGGTCTGGTTAGATACATTCCTTCCTTGAGGAGTGTTGTCTGCTTGTGACCTAGAATGTAATAAGGATTGTTACAAGCCATTTGGATATTTACACTCAAGATTTTGAAGTATTAAGTTGAGCAACTACTCTGATACCACTTGTTTGGTCCGTATAGCTTATGGAATTGTTCCGGCTGGTGAATGATGATTAACTTGTTATTATACTTCAAAAATTCTTAGCCAAGTTATGTTAATGTATGCTGAGTATAAAATGCTATGTAAAAAGAGGGATAAAACACCGCAAACCACTCAGCTTGAGTTGACTTTGGTTTGGTCACAAGTTGTGTTAAGTAAAATCTTACTCAGTTCAGGTTAGTTTTTGAAACATGATAAAATTGAGAGAATGATGCTAATGTATGAGTGAAGATGAAAAGATAAAAGATAAGTTAAAAGAACGATTACACTTGTGATTTTATCATGGTTCGTCCCCTAGCCTACCTGTTGTCCCCGGATTCATTTCTAAGCTTAAATACACTAGTGTTCACTCCTATAAATAGGTGAAGAAGCCTTTAACAGGGGGTAGATAGATTACAGCAAGTATCTTCCTACCCTTCTTAAATTATTATCACTTCATTTATGAATAAAATGATTAGAACAAGAACTCAACTTATACAATCTCGGTTATTTTACAATAATTAACTTAGATATACTTTAAGTCTAATGAGTTTCTCTCTAAAACAAACTAAATAGGAATTGATTATTTGCTTTTGTGATTTGCATTATTGGAATTTCGAAATATGTGATTCCTTGAACAGAGTTTCAACTCTTTATAATTTCAGGTGACTCACCAAATTGTAGATGGTTGCTTCTACTTCTATTTATAGTTGTAAACTTTGGGAATTAGTTGTTGCAGCTTATTATCTTAACTTTGGATTGAAAATCTCTTCTCTTTACTCCTTCAAAATTCGTCCCATTTGAGACTGGTATGAAGCTGTTTAGAAACAAGATTTTGAACATCGAGGCATTATACTAATTCATTGATTAATTTCTTGCCAAGATCTCTTATCATCGGACAAATTTGTTGAAAGAAGATGTGCAAGATGCAACATGGAGTATTTTTATTGAAACCTCTGGTAAAGGTAGCAATGGTGCAGCGATGCTGGAAAATGATGCAAATGTTAGAATATTCTTTTTACATGGACCCTAGTGATTACACGACAACATTATGTACTTAAACCTTTTAGTTGTGAGGACCACTTGATTATTCTTTTGTTTTCTATGCCAAATTAATTTTGAATCCCGAAACGCATCAAACAAGAATATTCTATTTTCACATAATAGTTAAAGGTAACAACGCAATGTACTTTAATCAGCATCTCATAAAAACACTCGGCTTATGCTGAGATAAATTGCATAAACTTTGAAGTTGAGTTACTCAGCACAACAACTCTTGCAACACTAAGCCTTAACTTAATGAATGCCTATGTGAAGCTGAGTTGTTTCTTCACAAAATAACCTCAAAATGAATACTTAATTAAGAGTCTACTTAGTACTTAATTAATTTTACTATCCTAAATAATTTGTTATCTCCATAACTTAATTACTGTGAAGTGTTATTAAGCTAGGTTCAACCCTTCTTATCCAATTTTTCTTTCTCGTGCACAACAACATCAAATCTATTTCTATTCTAGTATCATTAGTATGTCTTTGAGTATTAGCATTAGCTTTACTTCCATTCACGTTCTCTCATGGTTCGACATTTCTTTTAACATTTTTATCCCCATTGTTCCTCCGATGCCATTTATCCATGTAATTCTTGTTTAAATCCTTCATAACAAAACCACAATAAAGGGCACGAAAACACTCTTGTGAATATTTACACATTGTATTTTTGCAGAAAGATTCTTATTTCTTTATAGGCAAAAATGTGATTATATTAAGACACATAAATTATTATTTAGGACAATTTTAATAAAAGTTCAAATAAAAAGAAATAGATCCTTTTACTTCATTTAAAAAAAAAATAAAGTCTCCACTCGATTTAGCTCCACTTGGACATCTAGAATATAGATCCAAAACAAAATTATTTCGTATGCGAAACAAAAAAAAAGTGTAAATGATATACATGAGTTAATATTTTAGTTGATTAATTTTGAAATAAAAGATTTTACCCTTTAGATTAAAATGTTCACGATGAACAAAATCTTGAATTTGAACTGCAAAGAGTTCGAAACATTTAAAGCAAAGAGCCGAACAATAAAAATTTTGAAAATTATATCTTGAGAAAAATTTTAATTAATCTATAAATGATTGTGCATAAATCGAAGCATTTCTGGTCCGCTCGTTTGAATATGATGCAACAAATATAGAAGAATATAGTAAAATAATCAAAAGTTGGTAAATGGCAAAATTTACCATTTACAATGGGAATCAGCCGCTGGGCTAAATCCCTATTGAATGCGTGCCACGTGGATAGGTAATTAGCCTGCTAACTAATTACCTAGGTAATTAGCATGCAGGCTAATTACCTGGCGTGTATAAATACATCATTTCCCATCTATTTTGCTTCACACTTCAAATATCTTCTCTTCTTCTTTTTCTAATATTTCGAGATTTCTCCCTCTTTCATCATAATTTTGCTTGTGCTTTTCCCATTTATGCCTCCCTTACTCTGATTTTTCGGGGTGTTGATGTAGTACAAATTCTACAATGCTTGCATCAACTTTCTTACTTTTAACATCGTAACTCAAGTGATTGAAATAGACGGAGTCAATAATTTTATTCTCTTCGTGTGGGCGGAGGGACTGTACGGGATGGGGACTGTACGGGATGGTGCCAAACTAGAAATATCATTTGATTGAGCTTGGTGAATGGATACAGACGACGTTTAATCGGGTTAACTATCTTTCGCGCATCCTTGTTAGTTTTCTTCCCTTATTTATTTATTCATTCATTTATACATTGTTATGATGCATTCTTTAGATTTTTTTAGAAAAAACCTAATACTTGTCCTGAAATTAATCTACGAAGACTATGTGCATGTTGCAAAATTAATTTGGAGAACTTTTCCATGTCACGAAATTAATTTAAAATATTTATTCACATCAAGGAATTAATATTTTTTAAAAAAAAATGCATGCTATAGAACATTATTATTTATGATAACTTTAATTATATTGGGGTTTAAATTTCCAAAATTATGTCTTCTTTCTACTTTTGTTAAATATTTTTTATACATGATGATGGGTCGTGGGATCCGGTAATCATTGGAATTATCGGACATATTATTATATGTATATATATGAATGTGAATTTTCCTATTTGAAGGTGTTTGAGCATAGCGGGGGAAGTGTCCAACATGCCCATAAGTGATACAAGGAATTGTCCCCATGGGCCAAGACCTTGGTCGATGCCACTTTGATTGTTTTTGCAGTCGTTTTTTATGTTTTGCATTTTAAAGCATTCACAAGTGGAAAAGTGACGAATAAATAAATGCGGTAAGTAAACAAGTAGAGAACATAAAATAAAGATAATAAAATAAAAGGTTTCTAACCTAGAGGGTAGGGATTAAATAATATATTTTTTGGAAATACGAATGGTCCTAAATACAATTTATTTTTCTACAAATACATTTATTTTTACAAAGGCAATATCCAAAGGAATAAAATCCTAACATGCATCTAGCATGCATCCACAAGGGGTTAGCACAATTTTTATCGCACATCACAAGTAGGGTTACTAATGCCAAATAAGACTTCAATTAACCATGCAAAGGATTATATTAGGGTAATAGTTAAAAGCATTGCACTCGATTGATTTTTAAAAGTGGAAATTTGATTTTCCAATCGATTTTTCTTGTAAAAACAATTTATTTTAGACCCAGCCTTGCTCATTTTAATTATTTGGAGATGTTTTATGGCATATTGTAAGGTTGGTTATTCGAGCAATTTTAATTCCTAGGTGAAAAGACTATAAACGGATATCCTGGTCGGAAAACAAACCGATGCACCTTTTAGGCTGACTAGGGTAGCCTCGCTAGACACCACCTAGACCGGTGGCGGTCTAGGTTAGGGAGGGGGCGACCTAGTCGCTAGTAGTTGCGTCGGTCGAGCTATAAAGGCTCTGGGGAACTACGACCTTTTCCCAAAAATTTTCATATCTAATGCACAAGATAGGTGAAAAAGGACTTTTAAAACAAGGAAAATCAATTTGTAGTGGTGCCCTTGTAACAAAACTAACGTCTTTGTAGTTGGTCGATGCCCTTGTAATTAACTATAAGGCATCGGTCTAACTTGATGGGCAACAGATAAAAATCCATTTTTCACCCCAAAAACAACAAAGCGCACAAAATAATAAGATGAACAAACTTACAAGTGTCCTCAAACTCAGAAGCTTACCCCTCTTACGCGATCCCAACGATTTTGGAGCTAGAAATGCAAAGAAAAGAGTCCTCACAAGCCTTTTTTTGTTAATTTGTTGATTTTTTTATGGATAAACACCAAAAAAAATGTTAAATATGGTTTATTTTAGTAATTTTAGGTTCTTAATAAAGATATTTGAAGGATCTACCCAATATCTGAAGTGTCCAAACAAGGAAAATTTCAAGAAAATGGAAGAAAAATAAAAAAAGGGGGATTTTCCCCTTTTTCCAAAACATCCTCACAAAGTTTTGTATTTTTTCTCTCTTTCTCACTCTAAACTAAAAAAGTGGTGAAAAATATATGTCATTCGTCTGTCCTCAAAGTTAGAGCCTTTTTATACCCCTTTGGGTCGGCTAAAAAGTGAGGGTATAAAGGAAAAACACATACAAATGGTAAAAATGGGAAATCCAAGTAAAAACCCAGTGCCCCACTAACTGAACCGGTGGTGGCCTAACATGTGAAGTGGCGCCAGTCTGGTTAGACCGACGCTAGTCTAGGTGTAGAGGCACCAGACTAGCCACAGGGGCACCGGGTCTTAGGAGACCCCTGAGGTCCCGGTTTCCCCGAACAACAAAAGTAATTGATTTTTTAATTAACTTTTCCAACATATAAAATTTAATATTAAATATTTTTTTATTTATTCTAAGTGAATAAAACAAGGCTTTTAAGGCTAAAAACACTTGTTTTATTCCTACCAAAGGAAAAGAGGAAGTAAACCTATAAAATAAAATTATGTAATAATTAAATAAAAAAAGAATAAGGGATAGAAATCATACCTGGGTCGGTATTACTTGTGAAAGTTAACCTCAAGGTGGGAAAGTGCACCATTCGAAACCTTGACGAGGTTGATTCCTAGGATTAAAGCGCCTAATTGTCTCCTTGAGGAAATATTTTGGTAGCCTTTGTTGATCGTTAGGTGTGAAAGTGCATCGTTCAGAACTTTGGGTCTTATACGACCTTTTCAGGATCTCCAGAATATTGGTGCTTAGAATGCAGAAGACTGCCATGCCCCTTGAAGCCCCAACGATATTGACCTACCAAAGTTATACAACCTTTCATGAATGCTTCGGAAACTTAGTGATGAAGTTGACCTCGGAACGTGGACAACCATCGTGCTTTTTAGAGCACCAACAAGGATGTTTTACGACCTTTTTGAAATCACCAAGAAATAATTTGATTGTTTCTGTTGACTTTTTGGTGTGAAAGTGCACCATTCAGAACTTTGACAAGAATAAAATTGAGTTTTCTTAGTTGACCTTAAAGAAGGAACATCAATGTGGAAAAAATTGGTTGTCTCCATTGACCTTTAGGTGTAAAATAGCACCATTCAAAACTTTGACGAGGAAATAATTTGTTTTGGTTTAGAAACCTACGCACAATAATTTTTTTTTTGAATTAGCAATGTCAATGAACGCATTTTAACTCCTTAATTGACATTTTGGAAACATAATATTTTTTTCCTTCAATCAAGAGTTAAAATACGAAAATAAAATATAGTAGAAGAAACTCAGCCTTTTAAGAAATCTTGCTAAGGTGTCTCTTTAAAATGCTGATTTTGTTCCTAGAAGATGTTAATTTGATGAGGAAAATAAATTTGATAAGGCTTGGGTAAGGTTTTGGGTACCCCATAATAGGATTAAAATAAATCCAAAGGAAATAAAAGAAATTGCCCATTGAAAGAAATTGTTTAGTTGAGTTCTGAAAGAAATTGTTTAGTTGAGGTCATTAAACTGGAAGTAATTAATTTGGAAAGAATTGATACGTTTTATGAATGATTTAATTTTCTTGAAGGAAAAAATTAATATTGGAGATGAATTTATTTAATTTGGGATGGAATTAATTTTTGGGAGGAACTTATTTAAGAGAAATAAATTAAGGTATTTTTGGTCATGAAAAATGTCGGGGAATGGATTTGAGTCGGGTGAAAATGTCGGTGAGGGTACTGAATCATTAGCGAAAGTCAGCGGCGGTGTAGGGAGTACCGCCGCCGGCGACGAACCCTCACACCAGTGAAAGCGAGGCCGGTGATGGTTCCTTGGGTGATGGTGGCCGAAACTTGGGCTAGTCAAGGGGAGTCCAACAAAACTTTCCCTCTTCATTTTTCTTTTTCTCTTACTTCTTCTTTTTCATTTTTTCAAAAAACCATTACTTCTTCTTCTTCTTCACTTTCTCTATTCTTCCTTCACCACTTCATTTAATTCTTCAAGCAAAAATGTTCAACAAGATGATAGGATGCCAGAAATTTGAGCCAAAGATCAAGGAACTCAAAGAGGGCTAGCTTGGTTTGGGAATTTCACCCATTTGAAAAGTGAATGGATTTTTAGCTTCAGAGGAATTTCTCAGGTATACACCCGAATCCAGAGTTGCTCTAGTCACCGATCCCGCTGGGCATTGCCTCCCAATGCCAATTGAGGCTACAATTCATTAGTTCTATTGGTTCGATTTTGAATTTAATCGATTTTATTTCAAAATTGAAAAATTAAAAAAATTAGACAAATTTTGATGAAATTGAATAATAAAAATGTATGGAATTGGTTTAGGAGTGATTGCCAAATGATATAGATGCACTAGGATGGATTTTGAACAAGATTTTGTCAGAATAAGGCCGGAATTTCGATTGGAGTATACCCCTTGGGTGTGCTGCCGACAAACCCAATGGCACTGATTTAGTTAACCCGACACCGAGTTAACTGGTTGGACTGTCGCTTGTCCGCCTAGACCAGCGACGGCTTCGTTTGGGCAAATCAGACCGGTGGCGGTCGCTTTTTATAGGGGAGACCCATGAAGGGGATAATTTTTACAAATTTAATGTTTTTTTGCTTAGTTTTGGTTAAATAAATGATTATCTGTCATGTTTTTCGATAATTTGGCAATTAAATAGTGAATTGAAGCCCTGTTTCATGAATATGCACTTAATTTAATTTGAAAATGCTTTAGTACATTTTGTTAAAAATGCATGAGTATATTTATTTATTTGTATGAGTACATTTTATATTAAAAATGCATGAGTATGAATATTTTTAAATGCATGAATATCATTTTATTGAGTTAATGGGGATATTTTACCCTATTTAAAATGCATGACTATGAATTCGTTTTATTTAAATGCATGAGTATGACTTCATTTTATGCTACATTTTTATTTGTGCCATGTTATATTTTTAGGGACGCCAATGAATTCATAAAATAATGGCCAAGTTAAATATATTGTACAAAAATTTTCATTTTATTAAATAGCAATTGCGCCATATTTATTTTATTGGTTGATTACTCCATGTGATCGCAACCGTAGGATTACACCACCATTGGTGTAATTAGTTGTTGTGCCAAATGGTGGGCTCGAGTTCGCACCGATGCTGAGGCTAGGCAAGATCACAAATTGGTAGACGACATTTGGGCTACTAGATCTGGTCCTCTTATTAGTGCCTTGCCCATGGTCGGGAAGGCTATGAGCCATAAAGTTATCTGGGCTATAATCGAGTGGTTGAGCGAGACCACTTATACATTCCACTTGCCACTAGGAGAGATCACAATTAAAACTGTCGACATCGTAGCCATTACAGGCTTACGGTGGACAAAGAAGACACTAAGATTCTACCACTTCATGGCTTCCTTCCCTAAGCATAAGGTAGTCCTCAATTACATGGAGAGCTTGTTGGAAGTGCACCCTACTAATAGTTGGATGCTGACAAGCTGCGTGGTGAAGCGGTGGGTGGGTGAATGCTGACATCAGCGAGGTACATGTCGCATAGTTTGTCATATCTTGTATTATTGTGCTTCAGATAACAATATTCTTTCTGAGGTCTAGTAATGCGCTTAACTACTGCATCCTACCCGTGGTAGTCGACTTGGACATCATTCCTAGGTAAAATTGGCATGGGGTTATTTTAGGACATATATATTACAGACTTGATTGTTGCCCTTGCACTTAGGAGTTGTTTTTCGGTTGGCACATCCACAAGTGGAGGATGAGAAAGATAACGAAGAGATGCATGCCACAAGGAGTACCCATTGGGATATTTTTACCCCAAATAATGCCCTTCGCTAATTTTGAGTTGTTTGCGTATGGAGGCAGAATGTGGGTGCCTTGGTTGATAGAGATTACTAGAATTTCATGACACAGGTCCTACCAATGTTCCCCTACAAGATAAGGGGCAATGATCCTCGAGATATAAAGATAGCTGACATCCCGAGTGACAGCAGTGATGGAGATAATTTGGATGGCCCTCTAGATTTTGATGATGATGATGATGACATGAATATTGAGGAAGCTCGGACACCTGCTCCACCTAGATATTTGTGTGGCAGCCCACCGTTAGGCCTGAATGTGCAACTTAGTGCGGTAGGGCATGGCTCTAGCTTAGTTGGCTCTTTTAGACCTTGAGTGATTTTGCCTTTTAGAAAGGTAAAATTATGGCTGTCCTTCAATTTCACTTTTATTAGAATTTGCTACTTTTTGATATACTTTTTGGTTGTCTTTTAGACTCGCCAAAGTAAAAGGCGGGCACAGAAAGTGGAGGAGAGGACTCTTGAGAGATGCTCGACATCTCATGGCTGAGTGAGGATAAAGAGAGAGAGGGTTTCTCCCGATCCTTTGGCTAGAGAACCTCCGGTTAGAGAGCAACCGATTAGAGAGCCCCTGATCTCGAGACTTATTGAGGGAGTGATGCATCGAGAGATGGACACCACTTTTTGCATATTGAGCTAGTTGGGAGAGTGAGAGACCACACAATTTGAGGACCCTTATTTCTCTATCCATTTTATTCCAACAAATGCGACTCATGTTAGTGATCTCGAGCCTTTGAGCTTGATTCATGCCTTTGCACATTTGGTATCCAAGCTTTTACCTTTGACTTTGCTTTTGCACAGGTTCCTATTACTAAGGCGGTAAGGATAGCTCGTAGATATTTCTTCATCTAGGATCTACTGATGGCCTAGGATACGATGGCTTTGCTATCTACATGCAACACATTTTATTTATTTTTGCACGTATATATGCATGAGTGGGAGTTAGTATGTATATTTATTGATGGTTGTTTTATTGCAATGATTATGAAAATATATGTATATGGAGGGATATATATGTGCATGTATGAAAGTGTGAATGTTTTCCTTCTCGTAGAGCTTCTTGATTATGGAGAGGGACTACCTCAACTTTGAGGTGGAGGCTAGATGAGTAGTTGAGAGAGAGCCAACCTTGATGAGCCTTAATAGGGAGAGGCTCATGCGGGACATGACCGACCTAGAGGATAGACTTGCCATCTTTGAGGCGGGCCAGAGGAAGGGCAAGGTGAAGTATAGATAACATGATTTGGCAATTGAGAGACTGAAAGCTAGCAATTCTTAGTTGGAGCCCAAGCTCAAGGATCAGGAGGCATACCAGATGGGAGTGGGTGATCGTTCTAATTGGATCAATCAGAGAGATGACCTAGCGGAGACTAGCAGCCGTTCGATGATCGATGACAAGCCTATACCAAGAGGACTTGTCGAGCTATCTCCCTTACATGATGAGGATGATGAGGGGACTGAGGATGACCATGAAGATTCTAATGCTTGATATATCTTTGGACTTTTTTTTATTTGGATAGTTTTGTTGGGTCATAGTGTCATACATTTGGTAGTTGGAAAAACTGAACTTGTATGCTTTATCTGATTTTTTTTGCTTTATCTCGAGGCTTTCTATATAAAAATAACCCTTTCTCTCATCATTTGGATGCAAACAATTCTTGGTAGAGTTGGAAAAAATATATTTGGAATATTTTTGGGTTATTTTGCAGGTTCGAGCGAAAAAAATGAAGAAAAGAGGTGAATAGGGGAATTCAAGGCAAGTTAGGCAGAAACCATCCTTGGGGGCAACCTTGTCTACTATTATAGACCAGCGCTATCCTTGTTAGGTAAACACCGCTGTGAGCGGACGACACGGAGCGGTGGGCCGAGAGCGCGCGATTTAGAGGCGGTCCACCGGGGTGTTTGGAAAATGGCTTGCGCCGGGTCGGGGACCCGGGAAAAGGTTAGAAGAGAGGGTGAAAACATTATTTAGATCAGTTTGAACCTGTATCCACCGTCTCTCATTGTGGAGTCGCCACCTGGATTAACTTTTTCCAGGAATTAGAGTCCTGTGAGGCTTAACGTCTGGGGGACGGCCCAACAAGACACATAGATTCGGGTTCGAGATAAGTTGCTTATTTCTCATTGGATCATATTATATTACATCTACAGAAAACCCTATTCTCTTAATTATGCATATTCGCACTTAAGTCGTTTTGAGTTTAAATGCATGATTTAACGTATGTGCGGAAAGTAGAAAATCCATACACAAGATGATAAGTAAAGTGCGGAAAAATAAATTAGTAAATTACAAAACTCAAGGGATGAAATCGCCCACCTAATCTATTAATTACAATCCCAAAAATGATTAAAATGCGATACCCGAAGGAAATTAAATCCTAGGCATACATCTAACCTGCATCCACAAAGGTTAGCACGAGGTATATCACATATGTTC
>CATIWQ010326210.1:0-11421 GCA_949673415.1 Euphorbia schlechtendalii | reverse complement strand
AATTATAAGCTTGAGCCGGGTTTGGGAATGACCTTGTAAGCCCGGTTTAAGCTCGAAATTCTGAAATTTGGGTTTAGACCGGGTTTGAATTAACGCTTTTAATCAAAAGCCCACTAAACCCGGCCCGCACCGCTAGACGATGAACAGGTCTAGTAATAATAATTAAAAGTGCACTTACGGTTTGCTACATTGATTGTAATTCTTATTTTGCTGGCGTTTTAAATACATGCATATTTGATTAGTAGTTGGGATGTTTTCTCTTTAAAAATACCATTGGATTGGATTTTAAAAGAACCCTCAACAATGTGAAAGCTTTTAGAAGGGTACAAAATGATTTGATGCCTATTCATTTTCTGTTCTCGATGTTTGTGGTACAAGAAATGGAACAAATATAAGCCTTTTTGCTCATAACATTTGATTTTTCAAAAATGAAAAACTTGAGTTCTCCAATTTGTGGTTTGACATTGTTTTTTATTCTGGCTATTTCTAGAAAAACTTGTAACTTCGTTGGGCCGGTACTAGTCGGTTACATCACTTGCAAACTTGTACTTAGTTGACAAATTGGCAGAAGGATGTATAAGTTAATCTAAGGCCATTTCCGATCCAATTCCAAAACGTTAGTTGTTTTAATCTCATCTCATTTCCAATTTTAAAGAATGAACAATGTTATTTCAAATTTGAAATGTCTTTATTCGTAACTTCAAAAATTTTTCATTTATTCTTTGTTATTTTTAATTTTTTTAAAATTGTATATTTGAAAATTTAATATTCTTTTATTTATATGAATTTATTTTATTATTGTTCTATATTCATGTTTTTAAAATTCCAAATGAAATTAGATTTGTAGGGTTGGAGATAGCAACTTTAAATGATAGATTAAAATAGAATTTAAAATAAAAAGTGAAAGTATAGAATTTAAATTGTCCTAAAAAGTTATTAATTAATTATACGCTTGCCTTCCTAAAAAATTTATTCAATTAAGTGCATTTTTAATTGAATGTATACCTTAAGTCCTACAACTAACAATGTTTCTAATCAAGAGCTTCATTGTGCAGCTGCAAATTCAAAAAAAAATGAAGGTGAAAAATTTAAGAAATGAAATTCATTTTTATCAAAAAAAAGTCCAAAAGAAATAGGAAATTAAGCTGATCCGGATAAACAAACAATGTCGTTTCTTCATTTTCCATCGTCTCTTTCACTCGGAACAGCCTTCCCTCCTCCATTAACCCTGCCAATAAATGCGTCGCCGCGTCGCTTCCGGCCACCATTTTCAATCCAAAGTTCAACGAAACTCAGTCATCCGCTCGTCGATTTCCGTTCCAAATCTTTGAATTCGCTGCTCTCTGGAGCCCTCGCTCTCGGATTATCTCTTTCAGGCAAGTGCGCATTATCTCTATCTTGTTCTCTTTTTTCACCAATTCTGAGGAAAATATGATACAAATACCAATTTTGAAGGAGTTGAGTTAGCTGCGGCAAAAGTCGGAGTTAACAAGCCGGAATTGCTTCCTATAGAGTTCACTACTGTTATAGATGTGGCCGGTTTCCTCTCCGATGGCCAGGTACTGTCGATTTTTCTTTTAATCTCCGGGGATAGAAATTAGAAATGTAATTAATTGCTAAATACTACATTAGTTATCTGCAGGAGAAAAGATTGGCAAATGAAATTGCAGAGATTGAGAAGGACACAGGATTCAAATTAAGAGTTCTAGCTCAAAATTATCCAGATACACCAGGTACATATATATGTCATATACATCCGGCAGACATTATTTTGCTTTAAATGATTGAAATTAGGTGACTGAATCTGTAGCTTAACCAGGATTGGCAATTAGGGATTATTGGAAAGTGGATGATAGGACAATTGTTTTCGTTGCAGATCCCACATTTGGTATAATTGAAGATTTGGATTTATCATTTGCTGTTCCTTTGACTACAGTATGTTGATTGACTGCTTTCAATCTCTCTGTTCAGGAAATATATTAAATTTCAATATTGGAGATTCTGTTGATCTTGATATTCCAAAAAGCTTTTGGAGTCGTCTGGCTGGGAAATATGGGAACATGTTCTATTGGAAAGAAAAGGTGAGGCTTTTATTTAGCTCACTTGATTCTTATTTTTCTCTATTTCTGCCTAGATTCTGCCTTTGCCTGTCTCTTGTTACTTTTTTTCTAGTTTTTTTAAAGTCCAATTAGTCCGAATATTACAGAGGTTTTAATCACAGTTTGATTTGCATTGTCTGGAACTGGAAACAACGAATGCAACATTCATTTCAGATCTATTCAATCTTGTTTGCTAAGTGGGAGGATCAAATCGATTCTTTATCTGTATGAATTTGTACCTAATTGGATTGTAAACCAAAACAGGGTGAAGATGCATCTATTGAATCAGCTGTGATGGCAATATCTAGTTGCTTGAGAGAACCAGTTGGCCCTAGTAATTGCTCTGAGGTAAAATAGTTAGACTCTTAACATAACATGTAATATTGTTTCCACTTTCTAGTCATTTGTGACAACAATTTGGTTGTAATTCATTTGAACTTCTCTTACAAACTGTGAGAGCAATGGATATCTGTTGAAGTAAATAAAAAGAGGTACAAAATATATATTTTCAGCTAATGGTAAGTGTCAGTCTTAACATAGATTGTAAAATTGTTCTAGACAATAAACAAAAATGAAAAATATCTATGCAGCTGCCCCCTAGGTGTAAGTTTCTTCAGATTCATGAGAGAGACAATAACTACCAATTTTCTGGCTCATTCTGGAAATAGAATCATGTAGTTTGACTTGGATTCGCAACTTCAGCTAGAAAAGAATCCGGTACCTGATTAAACAATCAGATTTACAGGTAGCATTAGTATAATGATTTTACACGTTATATTGCCATTGAGTAGCAGTACTCATCCTTCTTCTTCTCCCATTGCCTAAAATCGTCTGTAATTCTTGAGCTCGACAAGGAACTGCAAGAACTCCCTTCTGTTGAAATCCATATTCTTCTTCTGCTTGTTTTAATAAGTTGATAAAATCTGGATCATTTAGGCAGTCAATCTCCACCACAAACCTGGTTGGTTTCCCATCCTTCATTGCATTAACTGCAAAATGTCCTTGCTTGACATCTCCAGGCACCATTATCGCATCCTTCATTATTTCTTCATCTTCTAGCTTAACATCACCATTACTTATTTCATTCAATGCTGAAAGGATGAGATTCTGCTGCAGCTTTCGAATGAAAAGCTTAAGCATCATTAATCCTCTAATGCCATCTCCTTTCATAATATATTATGATTGAATTTGGAGAGCCAAGATGGAAATACATAGAGGGTTGGCAAAGGTATTTGGAAACCGAGATGAATTTTCTCAAAGGCAGTATGGGTCCTTTTAATATATGTATGTGCAAATGCAACTAAGCATTCATTTATTGCAACGAGTTTGAATCGGTGTGTTGCTGAAGATAGGGTCTTAGAAACGCGGTTCATGCTTCATTTGACTATTGTTAGCTTAAGAGCATTTAAATAATTCTGCCTCACTGTCTTTTTCACTGTGGACTTCGTCATCTTCTACTTCTTCTAATTCTCTATTGATTCACAAATAACCAATTAGTCCAAGCAAGCTGATTTGGTCTGAATTATATTTATTGCAAGTGGTTACAGCCGACTCCTTTTGAAGTCTGCGTTTTTTAGAATATTTTTTCGGCCGTTTAATTATCTCTGTTTCTCAATCATTCATCTCTTGCATTTGCTCTTTATTAACCGCTTCATAATACTAAAGTTATTGGGTAAACTGGCCTATAAAGAGTTTATAAATTGTAGAAACAGTTAAATGGTGAGAACATACGTGCAGAGAAGGCATTTTTTTGCTGGAAAAAAAATTAAATGAGAAACATCTGAACGATTTAATACAAAATTTGACATAATTTATATTCTTATGGCTTTTCATGGATAACAATACCAATACAAAAAGTACTGAAAGTAATGATAGTTCTTAAAATATTGCTATTTAGTGTGAGGCGAAATTTCATATTTTTCTGGCAATACAAAATTTAACAAACCTCTACTTTTGGATCATCAGAGTCAAGCTTTCGAGTTTTAAGCTTTGCATTGTTAAAGTTTGAGCACTAATAACCATTATATTTTGAGTGAATGATTTGCATGTTGTGAGTTGGCTTAATGCATATCCCCTAAACTTGTTTAAAATTGACTCTTACCATCTTGAACTTTGAAATGTGATAGATAACTCTATGTACTTGTTTAAAAAGCGTCATCTTATCCTCTCATCGTCATGTGTCAATTTATGATTGGTTTAACTTTTCAAATATATCATTTTTTTATATATTTTTCTTTTCAACCAGAAGTTAACACGTATCATTGAGAGGGCAAAATGATACATTTTAAACAGATTCAGGTGGTACCTGACATTTAAAAATTCAGAATGATTTTAGATAAGTTTAGAGGCTTAGATGCATTAGGGTTCTTGAGTTTCATATAATTTCAAGGTCATTTCATGAAATTATATTTTTTTAAAGAGAATTGGAATTTGAACAGGATCTCCTCTTTAATCTCTCCTCTTTAAGAGGGAGGTGGGTCATAAAATCATTGCTTGGTAGTTTTAATTTTATGTTTATTAGTATAGCATTTGCTAATACTAAAAATTATCAGTAAGCAGATGAAATGTATGTATATATGTATTGATAAATTACAATGGTAAAATGGTGTGCATAATTACAATAGTAATTAATTAACAATAAAATAACGAATAAAAGAATAGATTCGTTATCCTGGAATGAAATCAAAGTACACTGCATTGAGTATAGTATAGAATAGTATAGCCGCTACCATTCGGTGCTCCTTCTCCTAGATCTCCGGCCGCCGCCTAGAATGGTCTGCAATTCTTGCGGGCGGCAAGGAACAGCAAGAACACCTTGCTGTTGAAATCCATATTCTTCTTCAGCTTGTTCTAATAATTTAACAAAACCTGGATCATTCAAATACTCCAGTTCCACCGTAAATCTTTTTGTTTCTTCACCTTTTCCGGCAAGTACTGCAAAATGTCCTTTCTTTACACCTTCCGGCGACAGCGGATTACTTCTTTGGAGCTTCTTAACAAACACCTTGAGCTTCATTAGTACTTTGAGATTTACTTCCGTGTTCATGGCCATTAAAATGGAATAAAGTAGTTTGTACTTTGAAATTTGGGAGTTAAAGGAGGGAATCTATATATAGATAACAATAACATTGGTGAAAGGGATTTGGAATTGGAAAGCACAAATGAAAGTTCACAAATTTTAAGGTTGGGCCAGTTTTTATTTATCACCTCATTTTTTGTTTCCTTTGTGGGTCTTTCAACACGCGCTTGTCTGTTGTTAGACTGAATTTAATATTTTGTAAAGCTAGTTCTCCTTACTTTCCATACTTCTACGTTGGGTGTGTTGTGTATAGCTTCGTCAGGTTTTAACTTAGAAAATCAACAAAAGTCCGGTCAAATTCATACTTTAGAATGTAGGGCTTAAGCCAAGTTAAGATTGGATTTACTAGGTCATTTCTAAAAGGGATCCGTAGGTTTTAGATATTTAACAAATTTTTAGGAGCATGTATAAATATCACTCATATTTATATTGTTTGAGTGTTCTAATATACAATAGTAGTATTTATCATGGTTAAGTTTGAAATTATAATAAAGTAAGTTATTTATACAAAAAAACAAGTCTGGTTCATCAAATTTCAAGTTTTAGGACCGGGTTAAAGGGCCCTGGACAGTGAAAAAGTTTATTTTCTACTACCATTCTCTTGTACTAATATCAGTTTTATTTCAACGTTGAATAATTACATCCAGATAAGTTCAGCTCATTCTTCAAAAAATTTTTAAAAAAAAACTTTAGGCCAAATCCAATATATTCCTTATTTTTCATTCTAAACTTCATTTTGCAATCTAAGGTGTCTTTTCTTCATCTATTTACCCCTTTTTCATTCCTCAATAAAAACTTGTTTAACATAGCTATATTTTATTGTATAATAATAATAAAAAGTAAAAAAATAATCAAAAACGTTTTCTACATTTCTAAAAAATGTAGAAATATTATATAAAAAATGGTCAGATGGTCAAATTCTGTGTATATATAACCTTAATTTTACTAAAGTAACTATTTTAGGGTATGGTTGGTTTTAATTTCCGTGGAATTGCTTTATAAGTGCTTTCTGCAAAATTATAGAAATCAATAGTGTGAACTCTAACTAGCCTATCATATAGCTGTTAAAAAACAATTCTATTTGGAAAGTAGTTGTATGTAAAAGAAACAAGTCCCAGCCCCAAATGGAATAGGATTAGTTACTCACTGGTTAAAAAGACCAGAACGTAAATTTCTTTTCTTTGTTGAAGTATGACACGTAAATAGTTTTTACATTAAATTTTGACATTGTCAAAACAATGATATGGTAGCTAGCTCTGACATATGCCAACTTGCACCTACGAACATAACATAACTTCAAGGTACCTATCAATCTTAATTACGTACAAAAAGGATAAGTATAGTACTAAAGTATGCATACCCTAATAAATTTTTATTATCTTTCAATTATAGCAATAATATCCATAATTATCTTTAGCTAATTTATTCAAATGTTACATTTTATTAGCTTGATTTTTTAAGCAAAATAAATATGGTTGCTCATATGATATTGCTAAAAATTTGTTTGGTAATGTACGTATAAAAACTTCATAATATTTTGATAAATTTAGTCTCGAAACTTATATTCGTTGTGAATGTGATATGCTTATAACAATATTTGTGGTACATTATAAAACAAAAATTTAGCTTCTAAAGATATAGACTGCCATGTGATCCTTTATATTATATCCCTCATAAATTTAGTAAATTAGGAAATTAAATAATGATTAATATTTGAAACAAATTATTGAGTGATAGAAGACAGAACATAGAGATAAATGATTAAAGAAGAAAGGGAAAACATGGGATTAGTGTAGCTTGATGGAGAGATGTCATATCCAACATTTATCTCAAAAGATTATGTCCATAACTTATAAAACAAATATAATAGTGGGTCTAAATAATTTAATGGGGTTTTCACATCAAAAAAATGAAAAACAAAGTGGGGTTTTACTTTCTGAAGAAATTAAAAGTTCACAGCCTGGCTTACCGTTCATTGATCTTAACTTTTTGTATATTACAATATATGTCTCGTCATCTTAAATATAAAAGTACCCTATACTTTGATGTAAGTCTCAACACAAATTATGTCTATTGATGGGACCGAATTTTTATTATGTTAATTTTAATAGGGTTTGTGGACTTGGAAACATGTTTTATTTTTGCTTAATGTTGTCTGGCCGGGAGATGAACTAAACAAAATTCCGGAAACCAAATAAATTTTGTATAAACAATTACCATCATATTTACTATTTGATTAAAATCAAAAATATACTATTAAGGTTTTGAAATTTCAATTCTACCTTATAACATTACATCTTATAGTCACATCTTATAATAATCTTTTCATTATTTCATAATTATTTCATAATTTTGTTATATTCTTACAATAGTTTATTATAGTTTACTTATAATATGTCTAATTAATATATTTATAATATATATATATATATATATGTATATATTTAATTAATTATGCGTTTTAACTATATAACAACTATAAAAGAAGTGAACATAAATATATATTGGTAAAAAAATTTTACAAAAATATATCATCATTGATCTTGTTTTGAAGAAAAATATAAAGATAAGAAAATATTTTATAATAAAATGTTGAAAAAATAAAGGTTTGATAGATAAATATATAATAAGAAGAAGAAAAAATAAAAGAATAGGAAAGAAATATAAAAATGTAATTAAGAATTAATTTAGTGGGTATAAGTTTTAAATGAATGGTGGCAAACTTGCATGCTAGTCAAGAAAGATTCCCAAAATTTTCTTTAAGCTAGTTTAGTTCGAACCCAACTATAGTTTTGTACTAAGACAAGTGTGGAGTAGGAAATTCCACATGAAAGACAACCAAGCTGAAAAGTTCACTTGAAATTACCCATAAACTCACAACCTTAAGTTGTGTCAAACCCATAATACCTTTAAAATATATTACTATTTGCTTGAATTTTAATTGTGGCTTGGATCGCAGTTTTGGACTTTGACAATTTAAAAATTAAAGTAGCAAATAGTGAGGGAAGTCGTAGAAATGAACCAAGAAATGGAGATAATCAGAATTTTTTTTACGATGAAACTCAGAAGTTTATACAATCAAACTAAAATCATTTCTTGGAGTGACCGGATCAAGGCCCCCGGAGTTTTCCTTGAATTCTGTTGAGTGACTTGCTCTGAGAGTGCAAATCAAATTTGCACCGGCGCAGCCACCTTACCATTCAGTACTCCTCCTTCTCCTTAATCTCCGGCCACCACCAAGAATGGTCTGCAGTTCTTGAGGGCGGCAAGGAACAGCAAGAACACCTTGCTGTTCAAATCCATATTCTTCTTCAGCTTGCTGTAACAATTTTACAAAAGCCGGATCACTCAAATAATCCAATTCAATTATAAATTTTTTAGCTTCTTCACCCTTCCCTGCAATCACCGCAAAATGCCCTTTCTTTACATCTCCCGCCACCATTTTCACTCGATTATTTCTTGGCCCATCTTCTTCTTCATCGTCGTTTTTAGCTGCTGAAATCAAACCTCTTTGGAGCTTTTTAACAAACACCTTGAGCTTCGTTAATACTTTGAGATTTGCTTCTGTGGTCATGGTCATATTACTGGAGAGTTCTGTTACAATTAGGTTGTAGAGTAAATGTGTTATTTCTGTTGGTGAATTATATAGAAAAAATGAAG
This sequence comes from Euphorbia schlechtendalii, assembly GCA_949673415.1. Taxonomy (NCBI): domain Eukaryota; kingdom Viridiplantae; phylum Streptophyta; class Magnoliopsida; order Malpighiales; family Euphorbiaceae; genus Euphorbia; species Euphorbia schlechtendalii. Next base: position 2,583 of record CATIWQ010326210.1, on the reverse strand, counting down.
AATGGAAGGAAAGAGTCAAAGTTCTGGAAGACAAAGTTGGGGCCATTCCATTTGAATGCATTAAATAGAAGAGGGTCTTTTGGTGTATAATTGTAAGTCATTTCAAGTCACGCTTCATACAGTACTCTTTTGTAGTTAATGTACATCAAATTCTAACCCTATCTATTATTCACAATAGCTAGTTATTACGTACACATGTTATGGAGTAAATACTTACAGATCTAATTGACTCGTTTTACCGTCTAAATTATACGTTACTCTTTCATCTGCTTCAATTATATTATACTAAATAATATTAAAAATATACTCTATAGTAGGGCTTGACAATGTTGGGTGTAAATAGATATGTTCAATAGATTGCACACAACACACTAACTCACTGTGCCTAAACTTAGTTTATTAAATTTAGGTCAAATACATCTTTACCCCCTAATCTTGGCACAAAATTTTACTATCCCTGAACTTCTAAAAGTTACTCTCAGCCCCTTGAACTTGGTAGAAGTGTATCAATTTGCCTCCTAAACTTGGTAAAAGTGTATCAGTTTACCCCTTGAATACCACGTGTCAGGTTCCGTTTGGTATTACTTTTCAAAAATGTCTTTTTTCTTACCTATTCAAAAGCTAACAAGTGACGCTCAAGGGGTAAAATGATACATTTTGCCAAGTTCAAGGGAAAACCGATGCACTTTTACCAAGTTTAGGAGGCTGAGAGAAACTTTTAAAAGTTCCGGGGGACAACAGACTTTTTATGTCAAATTTAGGAGGCTAAAAATGCATTGAGCCTTAAAATTATATTGGAATGCATTTTACATGTTAGACATGCCCAAGCATAAGCCTAGTTAACCTAGCCTCTCGACATGAATGTTTATTATGCAAGTTAGAATATAGTTGTTTGTTTATGAGTATAAATTTACATAAATTCAAATTCATTCATTACAAAATTAGTCCAACTCTATATAATTATACATTGACACAAAATTCAGTTCAACTCAACTTCACATTAATTATCTTTCATGAACCTATTTCAGAGAGCTATAAATCATATTTTGTTGCGTCAATAAATTAAACTATACGTGTAAAACTTGTACTTTCTTTGATTCAGATGTTAGTTGTTAATGCTGATAATTTTTAACTCTGAAATAGTTAAAGACATTCGTAATCAGATAATTAAAACTACTTTTTACTATCGAAAAATGTAAGAAAAAACTATCTGAAATACTTTAATTTTCACACTTTGTTATTTAAACTATTAACCACGAAGAAAATCATTTGACATGACTTATTATGTGCACTATAAATGGAGAATGTAAAATCTACTTGAAGAGTAACAAAATGTCATTCATATATATTATATATAAATCATGTCGTGAAACCTAAGGTTCAAATTTAAATAAATAAATTTCGTGGGAAATTATGTCAAGAAATGTAAGGTTGAAATTAAATTGCATAAATTTAGGGAAAAGAATCATTTATTTCATTTAAATATGCACCGTTCCATTCTGTACCATCCCTAATTCAAAGACACTAGGAAAAAAAAGAAGAAGAAACAAAAACTGGTTGAACACAATTGATGAATTTGAGTACTTTGAAGTACTCCTAATAAATAACCTTAGGCGTCGTGGCTTTTGAAATTATTATTTGATCAAAGTCAAAAGTCAAATCTCGTGGGTATTAATTTGTAACTCATTAAATCGTACGGTTATGCAGATGATATGAAATATAAACGACATGATTCTGTAAAATGCTGACTCATTAAGAGTTTTCTGTGGTGTTATTTAATTATTTTTTTCGTAACTAAAGAAAAAACTTTAATTTAATGTAATAGTCAATGAATTTTATTAAATGGGTTATGGCGTATGATATAAACGGAATTTCTGTTCACACTTCTGATTTTCCTTCCATTAAACACTATTTTAACTTCTTAAGAATCATGATCCAATTAAAATTACAATTGTTTAAGGTTACCTTTCTCCAAATTATGATAGAAATATATTTGGGATAAAATAAATATATATGAATATTATGATTTTGAACCTTGCAATAGTTGCGTGTATAGAGTTTAAAAATTGCGATGTGAGAATTAATATAGAGTACCAAAAAAATCAGGATTCAAAATAGTCTGAATTAATATAAAAAACATTTATATTTCTTGAAATAGGTAGACAGTGTATAAAATTGAAAATTTTAGGTTTCTTGAATCGGTGGTTAATGTGAAGCCACAGAAGAAAATTATTATTTCATATCTCAAAACACAATTTTGAGTATTAGGTATTAACAACTTCATTGTATCCACTATAAAATCAAGAAAAAAAAGCCGTGTAACAGCTAAGCTTCCTGCAAGATACCCTGCCTGCATGTATATGTTTTATTTATATTTATTAAACCGGGTATTATTTTAATAATATTTATGTATTTCAATTTGTATCATTCATTCACATTTAATCTTACTAATTAATATATAAAATTATATCTCTCCGGCCCATTTTAATTATATTTTTAACCTTTATATTCCTTCTATTGTTTTATTCTTTCTTTTATTTGTACCTTGTTAACAACAATCAATTTTCTTTCCTATATTGAAAA
>CATIWQ010326194.1:0-10333 GCA_949673415.1 Euphorbia schlechtendalii | reverse complement strand
AGAAATAGGTATATTATACACTTTTTCACTCATTGACTAATGCTTACCCATTTTTATATTTATAATAATAAAAAATATTGATGTGTGAAAATGATAGAAAAGATCCCATGCTCTGTATGAAAACTCCATTCCTTTTAACTTGCTTTTACGTTTTAAAATGTAAATAATACATTAAACCGTAGAAAGTAAGAAAGAAAAAGATAGATGCTACTTGTCAGGTGGAGAAAAAAGTTACATTTGGTAGAGGCTTTAATTGCAAATGGAACCAATTGCTTACAAAGTTAAAATGATGAGCTAATTATTTTATATTGATACCAGTTGTTTCATATTTGTTGATATTATACAATCTTCACCATCCATCTTGTTTTCATTTTATGGTGGAGATCTAATCACTAAAAAATGAATGGTGGAGAATATAAAGTGTAAATGAATGTCAAATAAACTGGTGTTTGCCGAATTATTATTTTATTTATTTTTATAGGGCATAGCTGTAATTTGTTTGGTAGAATAGGAAAATTATTATTTCAAAAAGAAATATTATTTTAGTTGATATTGTACGAAAAAAAGAGCTTTTTTGAAAGACAATTAACAATTGGAGCTTTAAGTCATAACACAGTGTATCATAAAATCATAATTTGGTTTTATGAACAACCAAAATGGTATTCACTTTAAAATATAAGTGATTGAAGGCAAAATGGTGAGAATGAAATTATTCAGTTAACAACATAAGTGTGAACTCGGAGAAAACTCTTATTGATTAATGAATGATACAAGAGATACATATACAGTTTTTCTATACAATACAACTTAATGAGAAAGACTTAATATATGAGGACTTCTACACTATTTAGGACTTTACACTAGATAGGAATGTATACTCTAATACCCACCCTCAAGTTGTGCATGGTTGTGAACAAATGCTCAACTTGTGTCTAAATGGTAATAACCGATCTCTGTTTAGTGGTTTGGTAAGGATGTCAGTCACTTGTTCTTGAGTTGGAGTAAAGTAAACCTTGAGCAATTCCTTGAAGACAATCATGAATGAAATGAAAATCAACCTCAAGGTGTTTGCTTCGTTGATGATAGATGGGATGGACGGTGAGATACGTTGCTGATAAATTGTCACACCACAATTGCGGTGGTTTGGGCAACTTGATACCGAGTTACCAGAGTAGTATCTCTAACCAACCAATCTCCGATGCTCCGGTAGCAAGCACCCGATATTCTACTTCAGTCGAGGAAGGCGATACTGACTTTTGTTTTTTTGAGCTTCAAGAAATCAAGTTTCGGCCAAGGTATATAGCGTATCCCGTAGTGGATTTCCGGTCATCTAGACTTCCGGCCCAATCTGCATCTATGAAACCATGCAAGAAAAGTGGCGAATCGTTGTGAATAAACAAACCATGCGCAACGGTACCATGAAGATAAGGGAGTAATCGCTTAACTACTTGCCAATGGACAACCGTAGGAGCATGCATACCGTGTAATAGTGTGTTGACAGAAAATGCGATGTCCGGATGGGTAAGGTATAAGTATTGTAGGCTGCGTAAAATTGCATTATAGTTCTTGACATCCGAGTAAGGATCACCATGTCCAACCATGTATTTTTCCTTGGAGCACATGGGAGTGGAGACCGATTTTACACCAAATATATTATGTTTGCGAAGTAAGTCTTGAATGTATTTAGACTGACAAAGAAAGAGCCCATTCGGGCACCATGTAGCTTCAAAGCTAAGAAAATAGTCCAGTTTGCCAAGATCCCGGATTGTAAATTCCTTTTGAAGTTGGTTGATAATTCAATCAATGGATTTAGATTCATTTACCATGAGAAGAATATCGTCAACATAAATAAGACCAAAAACCATTGTTGATTTGTCTCGAAACTAGTACAATGACACATCCGATTTTGAGCCTTGAAATCTGAGTTGAATGAGAGAGTCAACTAAACAACGATGCCAAATGCGCGGAGCTAGCTTTAAACCATAGAAAGACTTCTTTAGTTGACAAACATGTTTGGGAAATTGAGGATTTATATACCCTGATAGTTGAGTCATAAAAATAGTTTCATCAAGATTGCCATGAAGGAAGGCATTGGAAACATCTAACTGAGTTACCCGCCATTTGGGAGATACGACCATAGAAAGCAACAAGTGAATAGTTGCCAGCTTGATAACTAGACTATATGTCTCAAAGAAAGCGACACCAGGACATTGATGAAATCCATTTTCTACAAGTCGGGCTTTGTAGCGATCAAGCGAGCCATCCGACCTTCGTCTTACATGATAAACCCACTTACATCCAATTATATTCTGTGATGATGGAGGTGGGACTAGAACCCACGTACCATTCTGAATAAAAGCATTATATTCCTCAGTCATAGCTTGGCGCCACTGAGAATGTTTAGCTGCTTGGGTATCGGTGGTAGGCGTCTCTACCACATGGAGCAATTCAAAGGAAACACGAGGATGGAGTTTTCCAGTCATGAAACGGGTGATCATACGAGATGGGGTTTGGTGAATGAGGTGGTTTGGTGTTTGGGGGAATCAGTTAAGGATTGGTTGGAATAGGGATAATAGGTAGGTCAGAGGCAGAAGTGATGGTGAGAATATACTGAGGTTGTGTGTGTAAAGGTTGGGCTATTTAGCTAGGTGGCTCGTTGTGTGATTTTGGTATGGAGGCTCGGGTTATGTTGTAGTGATGTGAGTATCAAGTGGCAGATTATCCGTGAATTTGATATGTAGAGATGATGGTGAAAGGAGCATGGATTCCGATTGCTTACCAACAAGTCGATTCGAAAAGGAAAAAACTAATACGTGCCGTGAGATAAAGAATTTAGAAGTGATAGGATTAAAACACTTGTACCCTTTGTGAAGTTTACCATAGCTCATAAAAATACAAGGACGAGACTTAGAATCAAATTTTGATTTTTCACGTGGTTTTAGCCAAGGACACCAAAAAACATGAAGAAAGGAAATATCAAATGCACGATTAAAAAGTGTTTGATAAGGAATAACCATATGCTTATGCTGAATAGGAGTGCGATATAATTGACTGTGTTAAATGCATAGTTCCAAAAATGAAAAGGAATATGAGCATGATGCATGAGAGCAAGACCATGTTCAACAATATGTCTATGTTTACTTCCAGCAATGCCATTTTGCTTAGGTGTGTAAGGGCACGAGATGCAATGAGTAATACTATTAGATATAAAATACTCTTTAAGTGCAATGAATTCGCCACCTCCATTCGATTGAAAGGTGGTGATGGAAGACTAAAAGTATTTTTCAACTAATGTAAAACATCTTGAACATTGGATTTGCGTTTTAAAAAATAGACAATATTTACTGCAGTGATCAACAAAAACAACTTAGTAACGAAAGCCATAAATAAAAACCACAGGAGAAGGTCCCCAAACATCATCAGTACAAATCAATTCTAGTGGTCGTGAAGACACTAGATTGGACGAGCTAAAAGGTAACTTATGGCTCTTAGAAATAGAACACGAAGTACATAGTATATCATTGGAACTCGAAAACTTGATTTTATTTAATTGAAGAAATCGTCTAACAAGAAATAAAGATGCATGGACTAAACGATCATACCAAATAGTTAAAGAAGCTAAATTTGCTAACACTTGACTTGAAGCTGATAAATAAAGAGAGTAAAGACCATTGTTACTCCGGCCCCTGTATCTAATATGCCCCGTTGCCAAATCCTTAATGACAAAACAATTGGCAAAAAATTCAATAGAAACGGGGTTAGAATTGGTTAGTGCATAAATAGATAATAAATTATTGGAAGAGGAAGGAACACAAAGTATATATCGAAACATATAAGAAATGAACTAAGTTTGAATGTAGACGAGCCGAGATGTGTGATAGAGAGTTTAAAACCATTACTAATTGTAACTTCTTTGGGGCCGGTATATTCAGAGTGAATATTAAGATTTCCCAAGTCCGAAGTAATATGGTAGGAAGCACTGGAATCCATGATCTAAGGATGATGAGTAGTAGGTGTAGTAGCAATGTTAGAAGATGGTCTAGGATTTAGTTTGGGTGAGGAGCAGGTTCGGGCAATGTGGCCTATTCCGTGACAATTATGATAAACCGCGTGCTGTGAATACAAATCAAAATTGCTCAGAGGTAGTATGTGAGACTGAGTTGCTCGCTGATATTGTGAATGAGGCTGTTTTTGATTGTTGATCGAGTACTGTTGATGGCCGAAGTGTTGGCCACGTCCTCAGCCAGTAGATCTACCTTCTCTACCTCCACGGTAACCATGACATGATGATCGACCAGCCCTAGAATGACCAGTTGATGGTTGAGACACATTCATAGCTGTCGGTGGAATGTGTTGAGTGACAGAGGTTTGATTCAACTGTCATTCAGCTTGAAGAAGAAGGCCAGAGATATCTTCAAAGCGAATAGATTCGAGTCTAGCCTCCATAACATACTTGAAGGTTTCATATTGATTGCCAAGACCCATTAGAATAGTATCAATTAAATCATCTTCAGTCATTGAATAACCCAAGGAACCCAATTTGTCATAAAAGCTCTTAGCTTTCAGTATGTGGTAGCCTCATCCATACCTCGCTGTATATTTAGTAGTTGAGTTCATAGATGACGAATATGAGAACGAGAGCCACACGAATAGGATCTGGTAAGCTTTTCCCATGCTTCAGCAGTAGTGGATGAGGACACAATCTGAGGGAGAAGATTCTTAAATACTATAGTTAGGATCCAGCTGAGAACTTGCTAGTCCTTTTGCTCCCAATTATCAAATATCGGGTTAATTGAACCGTCGGCCAAGAATTTGGTAGGGATAGCCAAGTTGGACTCAAAATGATGCGCCAATCGGCATCCTTTCAACAAGCTTAGAAATTGTGCTTTCCATGTATAAAAATTGTTGGCAGTTAATTTATTGTTAATCATACCCGTCAAGTTAGGTGTCATCGCCTGATCCGAAATTAGAGGAGAGTAACCTTAATCAGGAGGAAGCGGGCTGGTGGTCATCGTTGATGAGCTTAGGTTGTTGGAAAGGCCAAGATTGTTCAATCCAAGAACAAGATCACTATTCAGAATGGCACCCGAGGTATTAAACAAAAGAGGAGTAACAGTTAACTGTGTTGTTGTGCCAACCGGAGCTGTAAATTCCGGTGCCGAGACATGGCTCGAGGAGGCGACAGTGAAAGAGGAGGAAGAGGCAGACACGATAGAAAAAAAATTGAGACCTAATTATATTAGGATTGGCTCGATTCCATGTGAACTCAGTGAAAACTCTTATTGATTAATGAATGATACAAGCAATGTATATACAGCTTTTCTATACAATACAACTTAATGAGAAGGACTTCTATACTATTGAGGACTTTACACTAGATAGGAATGTATACTCTAATAATAAGAACATAAGGTAAATGCTTGAAAGGTCAGAAACATAATCAGTACAGTGATTTAACTGTTATAGCGATTTAGTACTGTCACAGCAGTAAACAATAGAACCATGCAATTGTACCAAAAAGAAATAAAGAAAGAAAGATGTACCTCTTTGAGCATCAATATAGCACATAAATTGACACCGAAAATGCCAAATATAGGAACAGAAGCAAGAGAACTAAAAGCAACCCAATTATAAAAAGAAGAAAGAGAACATTAATGAAACTGCCATGTTGATTCTTGTTTGACATGAATTAAGGGAATCCATGGGAAGATTATAAAGCAGAGAAGAAGATTAGATTACGCAGCTATCAAAATGGTGGCTGTAATTGTTTTAAGAAATCAATTAAGTGAAAAAGAAAGAATTTTAAAAAAAAATTTTTTTTGGTCTCTTTTGGGATTGCATATTAAACGATAAGAAAAATCTTCAACCCATCACGGATATGACTCGAACCTGAAATCTTTAAAATTCACAGATTTCCTCTTAACTATCAAGCCAATTCCTCGCTTACAAAAATTTGATAAGAAGAACAAAAAAAAAAAGAAAAGTTACAAAATGGTAATAAAAACAAAACAAGAGTGTACCTGTAATGCAATGCAACTTGAGTTTGTTGGACACGTGGGTAGGGAAGTGAAATACTTTCATTCTAGACTAGTTTCAAAGGGTTATTAATGGGCTCTTGTGATGTGGCTAATTCTGTTCAATTTATGGAATATGGGCTTACCATTCTGTCGTTGACTTGTTGTTTAGGTTTTTATTCAAGCGAAAATCCTAGCATTTCACCCACTTCACGGATGTATTATTTGGAGTTTTGGAATTCGGACCAAGTCCGCTTAGATTCTTTTATTGTTACTAATAACTTATTTGTACATGAAATTTCGCACTCCTAAAAAATGATTCAACTCGACTTAATTTCATTTGTATTTTATCAACAATTCATGTTTTTCAATTTCTTTTCCATTGTCATGAATGGACTCAAAAGTCACTTTATATTATAGTATATATGACTTATCATTACGCTTTGTAAGAGTTATGATATGAAATTGTCGGTATGATTTTTCTAATAAACCAATTGTGGCCACGTCCTTGGCCCATATCAATTGTTGGCAAATTGAAGACCACAATATTAAGCTCCATCAATGAAAGATGTCGGTCAATCAAATGCCACTAATTCATAATATCTATTTGTATTATTGGGAAGTTGAACACCACAAAAGTCATGCATTATCTTTTTTGTCTCCTAGCCTTAGGATTCTACTATATATACATGCATGGAGTAGCATGTTAGTGTGTCCAGCATAAAAAGGTCTGTTTTGTGTGTGTATATATATAATACGAAGTGTTTTGAGTGTGTGAGATTATTGGGTGTATTGAGGTAAGGGTTTGAGTGTTACTTTCACCATTTCTTTTAATAATATATTTTATTGTCGTATATTCGCCAAAGTAAATATTTCTATTCTGTTGTAGGATTTTTCCTTACAAATTGGTACCGGAGCCTATTAATATTTGTTTTGGAAATTTACTATGGCGACAACAAAATTCGATATCGAGAAATTTGATCGCTCTGTTAGCTTTGCTTTATGACAAGTCAAGATGAAAGCGATTTTGACACAAAATGGATTATACAAGGCAATGATGGAGGAATTAACCGAAACGATGGTAAAAGAGAAAAAAAAAACTTGGAGGAAAAAGCACTAGCTGCATTCAGTTATGCTTGTCGAAGAAGGTCGTTCGTGAAGTCATTCAAGAGAAGACTGCCAAAGGCATATGGGAGAAACTTGAGTCTCTCTACATGTCCAAAAACCTCACTAGCAAGCTTGTGGTGAAACTTTGTCTTCACATGCTCCATATGGCAGAAGGCACATCCCTAAAGGCACACCTTGATGATTTCAGTTCCATTCTCTTGTGTATGGAAAATTTGGATATTAAATATGATGAAGAAGATAAAGCTCTTATGTTGTTGTGGTCTTTACCTCTATCTTTCAAGAATTTCCGAGAGACCTTGATTTATAGCAAATGCACTCTAACCGTGGAGGAGGTTAAAGAGTGTTTACTCTCCAAAGATCTTATTGATAAAGAGCTGTTCGATGTTAGATCCAGTCTTGCAAAAGGTTTGGTTGTTTAAGGGCGATCCAGTACACAAGATCCTAGTAGCAGCAACAATACTCGATTAAGATCCAAATCAAAATCTCGACACAATAATTCTACGTGTAAGTCTTGTAAGAAGAAAAGGCACATTAAGTCCGAATGTTTCAACCTCCAGAGAAAGAATAAAGAAAGAATCAAAAGGATGACATCCTGCCGAAGCTAGTGTAGTAGAAGATGAGCTTGATTGTGAAGTTTATGCCGTAACCGACAATGGTGCCAAATCTGGACAAGGATGGATCTTGCATTCCGCTTGCTGATTTCATATTTATCTCCATAGAGATTAGTTCTCCTCTTATGAGCCTGCAAATAGAGGAGTTGTATTAATGGGCAACGATCATCCTTGTAATGTTGTTGGAATTGGTATTGTTAAAATCAAGATGCATGATGATGTTGTTAGAACCTTGAAAAATGTGTGACATGTTCTAGAAATGAAGAAGAACATTATCTCTCTATCTTCTTTTGACAAGAACAATTGTAGATATTCTAGTGGAGGTGGAGTTTTGAAGGTTTTGAAAGGTGCCCTTGTTGTAATGAAAGCCAGAAAAGTTGGGAGACTATACATGCTATAAGGATACACAACCATAGGCATTGTTGTAGTTTCCTCTTCCATATCAGATTCAAACATTACTAAATTGTGGCACATGACCATGCTCAGTAAAAGGGATCTCCTTTGTTGCCATGGTACTTCGAAACTAGAGTTTTGTGAGCACTACATTTTTGACAAACACAAAAGAGTCAGCTTCAGTGGTGTTCACAGAATGAAAGGCACTTTGGCTTATATTCTTTCAGATCTTTGGGGCCCCACACGTGTTCCTTCAAAAGGTGGAGCTCACTAATCTCAAGGTTTTGACTCTATTTATTTTGAGGGCTATATTAGGAGATGAATCCAAAAACCTTGTTCCCCACTTCTCTACCTGATAAATGTGTAATTACACTTATTATCACATTAATTTTATACATTAAACACTATAGTTTTAATCATTTTTATACTTCATATAAAAGATTTCACGTGGTATGTAGTTATTTTTGATGCAAATGCACATACTAGGTAAATCTTGGGAGTAAAATGATCTAAAGTGGAATTCTATGAAAAAAGAGTGAAAAAGGTGCAAAAAGATGCGTGGAACTTAAAGATTTAGCTTAGGATCGAAGCTGTTGAAGATAGGTGAAGTTGCAAGAAGAATTCTGAGTAAAACTAAATTCACGGTTCGCGATAATCATTCGCGGTCGTGACTTGTTTACTTCAAAAATAGAAGTCAGCCAATTAAAGATTCACAGTCGTGACTTGGATGATTTTCTGGTATTATCTTCTTAACTACCAACCGCCAGATAAGCATGATCAACCGCCATCAACTACCAATGAACAGGCACCTATCAGAAGTCAACCAATTATAAAAAGGTGCTTATCCATTGTGGATTATATCAAAGTTTCTCAACCAATCACAATGAAGAGATGTAATCTTTCACCAATGGACACAACTCTTCGTTTGGATAGATGCAACCCTTCAAACTCTATAAATAGGGTTCCAATCCTCACAAATTTCGTGCATTGAAAAGTGGTGCATTCTAGGAAGTGCAGTGCATAGAGTGAAAGAGAGATATAGTGTGTGTAGATAGATTCGCTACGTTCTTAAGTGTTAGCGAGAAAATGTATAAGTGATTCGAATCCTTGTTTCGATCACTATATTTCTCTATATTCTCGAGCGATTGTTGTATAAGTGTAATTGCAAATCACTTATCAATAAATTTTTTCGTTCTTCAATATTCGTTTGTTCGATATTCGCAAAGAATAGCATCCTAGCTGAGGTTCTGTACGGGCCGAGATAGAATTCAAAGCAGACACTCGAATTATGGGAATTGACGGCTCCCATTAAAGAGTGGATATGGTTTGATCAACTTTAGCTTTCACTTGCATACCTTACAACTTTGCTTTGCTTTCTACTTATACTTTCTATTTCGAAGTTTATGATATGTCTATGTGTCATAATGCGTATTCCATGTTGAGTCTTTTATATTAATCAATTATGCCTTTGAGTTAACTTTAAGAGTAGCTTCGGGGTTAACGAGATTGTGTATAATCACTGGATCTGTGATTTTAAAGCTGTTTAGTGAGCCAATATTTTTGGAATGGTAACTTGCTAAATGTGGCTATGTGAGAGCAACAAGTACTAAGCATAGTAATATTGTTGTCCAGGTTTATATAATCATCTTAATTCATTTGCACTAGATTTAGAAAAGTCATTTCATGTGTTGCTCTGCGGTGAATCATTGAACATCTGAGTGTCTAGAACCTTTTATGTTAAATTAGTCTAGTGAACGTAATAACTTTGTTGAACTTGCACGTTTTCTTTGGTATACTTATTTAGTAGGAAAAATCTATATATTTAGAATCCCTAGTCTTCCATACATATATCTATCCATTCTTCATTCTAATCCTCCCAACTAAAATCCAAAAATATTTTATTTTCTTTATTCTGTTTTTCTTATTGATCTTTAGAGCTAGTCCTTCCTTGTGGGATTGATATCTTTCAAAACTACATCGTAACTGTATACTTCCAGTGGTCACCATTTTTCTATTTAGATAAGCGGTATTGACAACACCTTTTCATATTTTGAACTTATATCTTATCGGTAGGAAAGTGGGAGAAAAGGTTTTTGGCTTAATTATTAAATATAAAATCCTAGGAGTTATTAGAGTCGAAACCTTGCGAACACTCCTGTGCTCTAGCCTCCGAGGAAGATCGAGCCT
>CATIWQ010326175.1:0-35228 GCA_949673415.1 Euphorbia schlechtendalii | reverse complement strand
ATTTTTTCATCCTTGTTCAAGCTCATATCATTGGAAGTTGTTGGAATTTGACTTGAACGTTGAATCACTAAAATCTCTTTGACAAGCCCGTTTAAGGCATCTTGAACTCTCTTTGACATAGACCTTGTAATTGGAATATGCGAAGGATCTTTCTTCTTAATCTCCATGCCTTTGTCATTTTCATGCTCAATATAAGGTGTATCTTGATTCGCATCACCATGGGTAGCACCAGTCCTTTTCCAACTCAAGAAGGATGGATCTCTTCAATTATGTGTTGATTATTGAGCACTTAACAAACTGACATTAAAGAACAAGTACCCAATCCCACTCATTGCCGATCTCTTCGATCGTCTGCGGCAAGCCAAGTATTTCTCAAAGCTGAACTTGTGCAAAGGCTACTACCAAGTGAGGATAGCCGAAGGAGATGAGCCAAAGATCGCATGCATTACGAGGTATGGGTTATATGAGTTCTTAGTCATGCCATTTCATTTTACTAACGCTCCCGCAACTTTTTGCACCTTAATGTAATAGGTTTTGGCAAACTTTATCAATAAGTTTGTGGTTGTGTACTTAGATGACATAGTCATCATAGTAACTCCATGGATGAATATAAGGAGCATTTAAGGGTTGTCCTCCACGTCTTAAGGGAGAACTAACTCTACGTCAAGAAGAAGAAGTACTCGTTTGGATTAAGTGAAGTGTCTTTCTTGGGGCACATCATTGGTGGCCGGAAATTCACATGGACCCCGTGAAGATCAAGGCCATTGTAGAGTGGGAGCCACCCTCAAAGCTAATCGATTTGTGATTTTTTTAGGCTTTATCAACTACTATCGACGATTTGTTGAGGGGCATTCGACCATTGCCTCACCTCTCACCGACTTGCTAAAGAAGGGACAAGCTTGGTGTTTAGCAACCAAGCAATAAACTACATTTGAGGCCTTGAAGGATGCAGTTATAAGGCAACTAATTCTCGCACTCCCCAACTTTGATAAGCCATTATAAGTATGCACCTATGCTTCCGACTTTGCCGTAGGAGGAGTGCTTATGCAAGATGGCCATCCCATTACTTATGAAAGTTGAAAGCTCAATAATACTGAGCGACGATGGCTGGCATATGAGAATGAGATGCTAGCGGTTATTCATTACCTTTGTGTGTGGGAACATTACTTGAAGGCAGCCACACCATTCAAGATCAAGATAAACAACAAGTAGTGAGCTACCACCAAAACCAACTGAAATTGTATAGTAAGAAAGCATGATGGCTAGACTATTTAGAGAAGTTCAAGTACGAGCTAGAGTATAGACTAGGGAAAACAAATAACGTAGCCGACATATTGAGTAAAAAGTCATGTCTACCGATGGTCAGTGCACTAGAGGTGACATTGTTGGAGTGCATCAAAGAGGGTTTAATGCGAGATCAATAAGCCCAAAGATTCATAGAGTTGGTCAAGAAGGGCAAGACTGCTCTCTTTTGGATCAAGGATGGGGCACTTTATGCTAAAGGCAACCTCTTGTACGTACCTGTATGGGACAGCTTAAGGCGAGACATCCTCAAGGAGTGTTACAATTCGAGATATGCAGGCCACTCAGGTAACCATTACACTTTATCTCTAGCTCAAGAGAGGTTTTATTAGCCAAACATGTGGGAAAATGTGGAGGCTAGTGTGCGAGCATGTCTTATATGTCAACAAGACAAAGTAGAGCACAAACACCCACATGGTTTGTTATCACCAATACCAATTCCCCAAGTGAGTGTGGGATAGTGTTTCGATGGATTACATCGTTGGCTTGCCCATATCCGAAGGTTGCACAAGCATATTCATAGTGGTGGATAATTTGTTAAAGTATGCCATTTTCATTCCTGCCCCAAAGGAATGCACTGCCAAGACCGTGAAGCTCTTCCTTAAGTATGTGGTGAAGTATTGGGATTTACCAACATCGATTGTGAGCGATAGGGACTCACACTTTACGGGAAGGTTTTGGCAAGAACTTTTTCATTTATTTAAGACCAAGTTAAAAATGAGCACCACCATGCATCCAAAAACCAATGGCCAAACCGAACGTGTCAATATCTTACTCAAAGTCTACCTTCGACATTATGTTGCGGCCAACCAAAAGGATTGGGTAAAGTTACTTTACATTGCCCAATTCTCATACAATCTCATGAAGAGCGAGAGCACCGATAGAAGTCCATTCGAGATTGTCTTGGGGTTTCAACCAACAACCCCAAAGACATTATTAGCGGCTATAAGGGGAATAGCCCACCCGCATACAAGTTTACCAAATATGGGCAAGAAAGGGCCAATAAGGCTAAGCTCTACTTGGAGAAGTTGGCCAAGTGCACCAAGAAGTAGGCTGACAAAAAAGAATGCCCCGTGACTTTCAAGTTAGTGATTAAGTCTTAATGAAGTTATACAAGCATGGCCGAGTGCGTGGACTTTACAAAGGATTAATGCGAAGGTATGAGGGGCCATTCGTAATGATCAAGTAGGTAGGCTCAATGGCTTACAAGTTGGAGCTACCCGAAGCATACTCAAAGCTTCATCCCGTCCTTCATGTGAGAGTACTTAAACCATACCATAAAGATCTCGACAGTGAGGAGCGCAATGTTAAAAAAAGAGCACCTACCAGGATTAGAGTGTTAGACATGATGTATGCCCTATAGACAATTAGGGCGATTGATCTTTATTAGCTATAATGTACAAACGGTTTCGAATTATTATTAATAATAATTAAGGCATCTTTGTTGCTTATCATTTCTTTCTGTTTATTTATGTATCTCATTGGTATCATATATATATTAGTATTAAATATGTATATGCACATTAATGAGACAAAGTTTGTGATTACTTCATAACGTAAAAGTGTGTGGACATAGTGGGAGCTATGTGGTGTGAGAACTGCACATACGTGTTACTATGAATAGTCTAAATATCCCTAGTCATAGTTTCATTGAGACTGGACATCAATGGAGTGGACAGACTAGCATGTGTAGGCTTAATCCTTGGATTAGATCCAAGCAGCCGATCTCACGAGGTGAAGGTCATACCTTGAGTTAACACATGGATGTATTCCGGTAATACATTGGAGACCGCTATAAGATAGACACTCGGAAATAACTATATCCATGTGTTGGTGTCTGATCGCAAGGTTTTGACTCTATTTATTTTGAGGGCTTATCTTCGGTAACAGTGCTAAAAACCTTGTTCCCCACTCTTCTCCGACAAGTTAAGAAGTTCAAAATACAAACAGGTGTTGTCAACACCGCTTATCAAATAGGAAAATAGTGACCACTGCAAGTATACAGTTTCGATGTAGTTTTAAAAGATATCGATCCCACAAAGAAGCAATTCGGTTCTTAAGACCAACTAGAGTTACAGAATAAAAGAAATAAGATAATTTGTATTGGAGGGTTGGATGGTTTGGATGATAGACTGATGAATAGATAGATGCATGAATAGAATAGAGAAGATGTAAAATATATAGATATTTCTTAGGAACAAGTTTAGTAGAGAAAAACATGCAAAATCACCAAGAATATTTCGTACAATAAATAACTTCAACAAATACGGTTCTAGACGCCCTAATATTCAATAATTCACTACAAAGCAACACATGAGATGACTTTTCTAAATCTAGGGTAAATGAATTATGACACTTATAAGAACCTGGATAACAATATTACTATGCTTAGTTAGGGCTCGCTCTCACATAGCCATATTTTGCAAGTTACCATTCCAAAAATGTTGGCTCACTAAATAGCTTTATAATCACAGATCCAATGATTATAACCAATCTTTTTAACCCCAAAATCACTCTTAAAGTTAACTCGAAAGCATATAACTTGATTAATATAAATGATGCAAGATGAATTACTCGTTACGACACATAGACATATCATAAACTTCGAAATAGAAAGTATAAGCAGAAAACAAAGTAAAGTTGTAAGGTATGCAAGTGAAAGCTTAAGTTGATCAAACCGTATCCACTCTTTAATGGGAGTTGTCAATTCCCGCAATTCCTGCGTCTACTTTGAATTCGGTCTCGACTCATTCAGAACCTCCGCTAGGATGCTATTCTTTGTGAATCTCGAATAAAAGAATGTTGAAGAACGAAAACTTTTATTGATAAGTGCTTTGTAATTACACTCATACAACAAACACTCGAATTTGTGTAGAATTATAGTGATTGAAATAAGAATCGAATCACTTATTCATTTTTCTTGCTAAGACTTTGAACGTAGTGAAATCTAGATATTTTCATTCTTTATCTATACATACACGCTGCTATATATTTCCCACACCATGCATGTCCCATGAAATTATGGAGTTTGGATCCTCTATTTATAGAGTGTGAAGGGTTGCATCTATCCAAACAAAGAGTCGTGTCCATTGGCTAAGAGTTGCATCACTTCATTTTGATTGGATGCAAAGATTCATCCTCATCCACTTTGCAAAGATTCATCCTCATCCACTTTGATTGGAGCTTCATCTTCTTTTTCTTCATCTTCTTCTTTAATCATTGGAGCTTTTCCATGACGGCGTCTAAGTGTAGGATTAGATGGTCCAACAGAAGAATCTTCATGAGTTGATATTAGCTTCTTGGTGCGGTTGGAGTACGAGTAGAAAGAATATACACCATCGTTCTCTTGAAGAAGTCCGGTATTCTTTAAGTAAGTCCCATCCATATAGCGAAAATACTCACCCAGGTGTTGGACAAAGGGGAGTTCACTTCTTTCACCCAAGACGATAGCGGTGATAATTTCGACCGCCCCAATCTTGTTTCTCATACTTGTAGAATTCTTCTTCATCATATCCCATATGATATCCATGAATTCCGCTTTTTGTTTTATCAAAGCGCAAGAAACAACAAAGAAATCTTTCTTTTGGACTTTGGTATTCTCTACTCGACAAAATACCGAAGTGGAAAGATATTTGTGGAGAAGAAGAATGCACTCATCCTTAATTTGTTTATTTGGAGAATTTTTGGGGTCGAAAACTCTCTTACCTGTTAAATCTGCCCAAACTCAATTTGGTTGAAAAGAATCCTTCAGGGTTGATGATTTTTCGACTTCAAACCCGAACCAAGTATGCATTATATCTAATCACGGTATATTGATTACCTTGATTGTGGAATTTTATCGCCCTTTTCCTTGCATCTTCATAGTCAAATGTCATTAGACATTCGATAATCCAATCTCGATTTTGTGGAAAACGCAAATCCATAAACTTTTTGAGTCCAAGAGCAGAAAGATAAGCCTCCATTTCTCAACAAAGATTCAATGTTTCTAAGAAGACCATATCAAGGAATATCATCCCCGTGATATCCAATTTGCTAAGCTTTTGGTAGCGCTTGCCCTCTTCTCTTATCTTTAAAGAGAAAGGACAACCATACTCCTCTTGGTATGTTTAGCTTTCTCTCCTATTTGCATATTTCTTCAAAAGCATCTTGATTGTTTGGAAACGGAAAGTTTTAAAGAAAAAGGTTGAGTGTTGAAGAGTGAAGATGAAGAAATTTCAGAATTTTTGTAAGCTTTTTGAAGGTTGTGGTGGTTAGGGTTCAACTTAGACCTATTTATAGAGTTCTAAGAGGTCTCTAATTGGCCACAATAGACAATAAAGTTGTTATTACTCAAAACTAGCCGTTAATGGCAGTTACGGACATCAGTCGCATGTTGAATTACAATCAGTAACGGTTATATTCTACCCGTGTCGAGATCGCAAAGGCTTATCGCAATCATGACTTCCTTAATCACAGAAATAGTAGGTTTTGAAACCAAATATTCACGAGAGCGAGATATATGTCGCGGTCACGATCTTCTTTAATTCTTCAAATCTTCAATTTTAGACTTTGTACCTATAAGAAATTAGAAACACAAACAAACATTGTTAAATACAAAAGATAAATATTTACTATTTCATACCTTGAATGATTTATAGTGACGATAGCAATTGAACATCAATATCTTGTTGTTCAAATTTATTTTTCGAGATAAGGTTTACATCTTTGACCATTGGTTCAAAATACTTTTCCATTTTCGGCTTTCAATTCCAATGCTCCATATTCAAACACTTGAATAACTTCATAGGGTCCCTTCCAATGAGATTTGAGTTTTCCAAGGAACAAGCGAAACCTGGAATTATATAATAGAACTCTATCTCCGACCTTAAACTTCTTTTCCCATAGTTTTGCATCGTGCCATCGTTTTGTCTTCTCTTTGTAGATCTTTGCATTTTCATATGATGACAAACGTAGTTCTTCTAACGCATTTAAATCCAACTTTCTTCTTTCATCGGCTTTGTGTAAATCCATATTCAAATTCTTCAAATCCCATATGGCCTTATGCTCTAATTCTACCGGTAAATGACAAGCCTTTCCGCAAACCAAATTATAGGGTGTCATACCAATAGGTGTCTTAAAAGCTGTTCGGTAAGCCCATAATGCATCATTTAACTTAATAGACCAATCCGTCCTAGAATTTGAGACAGTCTTTTCGAGAATCCACTTTATTTCTCAATTAGAGATTTCTACTTGACCACTAGTTTGAGGGAGATATGGAGTAGCAACCTTATGATGCACTCCATACTTTTGCATCAAACTCTCAAAAGTCTTATTGATGAAATGTGAACCTCCATAGCTAATTATGGTCCTAGGAACTCAAAATCTACTAAATAATTACTTAAGAAACTTAGCAACTACTCTAGCATCATTCTTACCCATTTCTAAACATAATCAACTGCAACCAGAATGAAATTATTACCATTGTAGGTTAGAAATGGTCCCATGAAATCTATACCCCCAAACATCAAAAAGTTACACTTCTAGGATTTTTTTAATGACATCTCATCCCTTCGACTTATATTTCTTGTTCTCTGAAAACTATCACAACTCTGAACAAAATCTTTAGCATCCTTGAATAACGTTAGCCAATAAAACCCACTTTCTAGAACTTTAGCAGCGGTTTTTGCTGGTCCTAAATGTCCTCCATATATGTTATCATGGCAATGACTTAAAACTGAAGAAAAGTTAGTATCATCTATACATCTGCGAATAATACCATCGGCACAAACCTTAACAAGTAAGGGTCATCCCACATAAATGATCTAATATCCTTAAGAAATTTCTTTTTACCATTAGAATCTAAATCAGAGAGTAAAGTATGTGTAACTAAATAATTTGCAAAGTTAGCATACTATGGACTAACAGTATGTTTAACAGACATAAGATTTTCATCTGGAAAGAGTTCATTAATATCACCAATTTCACCTATAGGTCCCTTATCATCTTCTAAATGAGATAAGTGATCAGCTATGATATTCTCACTTCCCTTTTTGTCCCTTATTTCTAAGTCAAATTCTTGTAAAAGAAGAATCCAACTTATTAATCTAGGTTTGGCATCTTTCTTAGCAAACAAATACCTCAAAGTAGCATAATCTGTATAAACTATTACTTTAGATCCAATCATATATGATCTAAATTTATCACATGCATATACGACTGCTAACATCTCTTTTTCAGTGGTTGGGTAATTTAATTGTGCAGAAGATAAAATGTGACTCGCATAATAAATTGCATGCAAATTCTTTTTATACCTTTGACCTAATACTCAACCAACAGCAACATCACTAGCATCACACATCAATTCAAATGGTAGAGACCAATTTGGTTTCACAATTATGGGTGCCGAAACTAATGCTTGTTTTAAAGTGTTGAAGGCTTTTAAACAGTCATCAGAGAAATCGAACATCACATCTTTAACTAATAATTTAGTTAAAGGTTTAGCTATAACCGAAAAATCCTTAATAAACCTTCTGTAAAATCCAGCATGGCCTAAAAATGATCTTATTCCCTTAACATTTATGGGAGGAGGTAACTTCTCAATGATCCCGGTTTTCGTTATATCTACATGAATTCCCTTCTCATTTATCTTATAACCTAAAACTATACCTTCATCAACCATAAAATGACATTTTTCCCAATTCAATACCAAATTAGTTTCCTCACTCTAACATGTACTTTTTCCAAATTTTCTAGACATTTTTCAAAAGAATCTCCATATACAGAGAAATCATCCATGAAAACTTCTATAAATCCTAAACATACTTACTAAAAATAGCAGAAACACACCTCTAAAAAGTAGCCGGAGCATTGCAGAACCCAAAAGGCATTCTTCAATAAGCAAATGTACCAAATGGACATGTAAAAGTGGTTTTTTCTTGGTCATCTAGCTTGATATGAATTTGAAAATATCCAAAGAATCCATCAAGAAAATAGTAAAATGCATGACCTGATATCCTTTTTAACATTTGATCTATAAATGGTAAAGGGAAATGGTCTTTCCTAGTGGCTGGATTTAATTTTCTGTAATCTATGCAAACTCTCCATCCAGTTGTTATCCTGGTTGGAACTAAGTTACCCTTTTCATTCTAAACTACAGTAATACCTCCTTTTTTCGAAACACATTGAACAGGGCTGACCCACTCACTATCTGAAATCGAATAGATAATTCTTGCATCTAGCAACTTAATAATTTCCTTTTTAACAACTTCCTTCATGTGAGGGTTTAATCTTCTTTGCCTTTCTATCTTAGGTTTACTATGAGTTTCCAAATTTATGGAATGCGTTATTATATTAGGGCTAATCCCTTTAATCTCGGATATTTGCCAACCAATACTCCTAATTCTACCCTTTATTGTTTCCAATAATGCTTCTTTCTACAGATTAGATAACTTACTAGAAACGATAATGGGTAGGGTATTGTTACTTCCTAAAAATGCATACTTCAAATGACTAGGCAATTGCTTCAATTCTACTAAGGTTGGTTTATTTATAGAAGATGGTGTAGTTTCATCTTCTCTAACTAATTTTTTGGTTTCAGAGGAATATTCTAAATTTTCAAGATATTCAGATGTTGACTCTTCATGAGATGTGACATGACAAATTTCATCTACGGATGTATCAATTAGATTATCAATCATGTAACAACCACAAAACTTATCCCAATGCATGTTAGCAAACATTTTGACTCAAAACAAAATAAACTAACAAACAAATATATGAATAAAATAAAAGTGAAATAAAAAAGTACCATAATCTCCAAATATTAGATCTCTAAGAAAGCACTTGCCTTCCCCGGCAACGGTGCCAAAAACTTGATCGCAAGGTTTTGACTCTATTTATTTTGAGGGCTTATATTCGATAACAGTGCCTAAAACCTTGTTCCCCTCTCTTCTACCGACAAGTTAAGAAGTTCAAAATATGAACAGGTGCTGTCAATACCGCTTATCAAATAGAAAAATGGTGACCACTGCAAGTATACAGTTTCGATGTAATTTTAAAAGATATCGATCCCACAGGGAGGGAATTCGGTTCTTAAGACCAACTAGAGTTACGGAACAAAAGAAATAAGATAATTTGTATTGGAGGGTTGGATGGTTTGGATGATAGACTGATGAATTGACAGATGCATGAACAGAATAGAGAAGATGTAAAATATATAGATATTTCCTAAGAACAAGTTTTAGTAGAGAAAAACATGCAAAATCATCAAGAATATTTCGTACACTAAATAACTTCAACAAATACGGTTCTAGACATCCAAATATTCAATAATTCACCGCAGAGCAACGCATGAAATGACTTTTTTAAATCTAGGGTAAATGAATTATGACACTTACAAGAACCTGGATAACAATATTACTATGCTTAGTACGGGTCGCTCTTACATAGCAATATTTAGCAAGTTACCATTCTAAAAATGTTGGCTCACTAAACAAGGTTATAATAACAGATCCAGTGATTATACACAATCTTGTTAACCCCGAAATCACTCTTAAAGTTAACTCGAAAGCATATAACTTGATTAATATAAATAACGCAAGACAAATTACTCGTTACGACACATAAACATATCATAAACTTCGAAATAGAAAGTATAAGCAGAAAACAAAGTAAAGTTGTAAGGTATGCAAGTGAAAGCTAAAGCTAATCAAACCGTATCCACTCTTTAATGGGAGTCGTCAATTCCCGCAATTCATGCGTCTACTTTGAATTCGATCTCAACTCGTACAGCACCTCAGCTAGGATGCTATGCTTTGTGAATCTCGAATAAAAGAATGTTGAAGAATGAAAACTTTTATTGATAAGTGCTTTGTAATTACACTCATATAACAAACGCTCGAATTTGTGTAGAAATATAGTGATCGAAATAAGAATCGAATCACTTATACATTTTTCTCTCTAAGACTTTCAACGTAGAGAAATCTAGATATTTTCACTCTTTATCTATACATACACACTGATATACATTACCCACACCATGCATTTCCCATGAAATTATGGAGTTTGGATCCTCTATTTATAAAGTGTGAAGGGTTGCGTCTATCCAAACGAAGAGTCGTGTCCATTGGCGAAGAGTTGCATCACTTCATTTTGATTGGATGCAAAGATTCATCCTCATCCACTTTGGAAATGCACCTTTTCATGATTGGTTGACTTCCAAATGGTGTCTTTTCAGTTGGTAGTTGAAGGCGGTTGATCGATCTTATCCGGTGATTGAAAGAAGAGAAGATTTTACCAAAAAACCATCCAGGTCGCGACCATGAATACTTGGTTGGCAACTTTCTGTTGTGAAGGTTAACAAATCGTGGATGCGATATATGTGTCACGATTGTGACATCCCTTTTTCACATGATTCCTCTTTGCGATTTCTACCGATCTTTGACTTCTTCGATCATTTGCCAATTCCTTAAGTTCCACGCATCTTTTTGCACCTTTTTCACTCTTTTTGCATAGATTTCCAACTTTAATCATTTTACGTTCCAGATTTACCTAGTACCTACATTTGCATAATAAACAACTATATACCATGTGAAATCTTTTATATGAAGTATAAAATGACTTAAACCATAATGTTTAATGATTGAAAATATCATGATTATAAGTGTAAATATACACTTATCAGTGTCATGTCTTATTGCAGTAGCAGTACAAGTATCCTCAGACCTGAGATACTGGTTACCTTGTGTAGGAGTTGATATACTTTGGGTCATACTTATTCATACCCTACCGATTAGGATGACACAGGTGATTACGGGTATAGTGATGATATTGGTAAGCCGAGTAGTCAAGATGGGATCCATCGTTCCTGATATAGTTATATAATGGTAGATGTACCTTAGGGCCCCTTGTTGAAGTGACACACTCATAAACCCTTTGATCAGACTATAAGATTGATAAAACGGGTTTCTAGTCAATCTTGATATATAATGGCCGAGTGGTGTTCTTCGTGAATAAGTTTAATGCCAAGATAGCTACGGCTGAACTTCGTTAGCACAAGCTTCCAAAATAGGAGAGCCTCTATGATTGATCCACACGGATCTTCACCGACCAAAACCTCGTTTAGGAAGAACCTGTTAGTAAACAGCAGTTGCAAGACCGCTCGAAGACTAACCCAAAAATAAACCGAGAAGACTTACTTTAGAAAGAGCCTTCAAAAGAATTCTTCATTTGTTTGGAGAAACTCGTGGAGGATCTCGCACAACGAATGAAGAGAGAGATGTCGAACTCAAAGAGAAAAAGTTGAGCTGAAGAGTATGTGAATATTGATATGAATAAAGAGAGGAGCCGGAAGCCTATTTATAGGTAAAAGGGGTAGTGTTAGACTCCCTCCCCCCCAATTACTAGATTCCCATCCCACCCTTATTGGGTTTGCCACCGCAAGCCCATGCGGCCTGCGTGCTTTTCAGATCGCAGAGCAGCTACGTAGGCCCCACTTCGAAGAACCCATGTTTGTTTGGGGCCCACTCGTAACGGGAAAAATTCCCTTGCTCCGCTCTATGTAATTTTTCCTTATTTACTCTTTATTCTCTTCAATTATTAATTCGGTCCAACCAATTAATAATTCTGCTAATGAATTCGACAACTTATATTTTCGACATAGACCTAGTCTATAGGTTCTTTACTTAGTACGATAAAGACCCAAAGTATGTGACCCTCATAGGATCCCAAAGGATTGAGCCACTAGAGGTTAACCTAAACTTGGCTTCCCATCTGGGAACCTTTATGCTTAGTGTTCTCGGACAATATGGAACCCGATAGCTCTAGACAATCAAATGGGATTTCTAGGAAAAGCGTATGATCCCCCGATACTTGGAACGTCACATGCTTGTGGCTTGATCCAATTCTACAATAGTAACTAATAGAATAAACTCCTTCCATTAGGTTAAGTATCATCAAGTTTATTGAGCTTGGATTCAATGTTAGCTCATGTAATAGCCGTAGCTATCATGGAATTAGACTTGTTCATGAAGAATACCACTCGCCTTTATGTATTGAGATTGATTAGAAACCCTATTCTATCAATCTCGTACTATGATAAAAGGTTTATGAGTGTGTCATTTCAATAAGAGGTCTAAATGTACAATTTCCATTATATCACTATATCAAGAGCGATGGATCCCATCTTGACTACTCAGCTTACCAACGCACGGTCATCACTATACCCATAATCAACCATAATCACCCATATCATCTTGATCACCAAGGTATGAATAAGTATGCCCTAAAGTATAGCAACTTTCATACAAGGTAACTAGTATCTCAAGTTTGAGGATACTCATACTGCTGTTGTAATAAGACGTGATACCAACACATGGATATACTTATTTTTGAGTGTCTGTCTTATAACAGTCTTCAATGTATTACCTACATACATTCATGTGTTAACTCAAGGTATCACCTTCAGCTCGTGAGGTTGGCTGCTTGGATTCAATCCAAGGAGTAAACCTAATCATGCTAGTCTGTCTGCTTCATTGATGTCCAATCTCAATGAAACTATGACTAGGGATATTTAAACTTTTCAAAATAACACATGTGTGCAGTTCTCACTCCACATAGCTCCCACCATGTCCTTGCACTTTCACGCTATGAAATAGTCATAGACTTTGTCTTATTATATCAACGAATATATACATACACACACACCCACAAGGGCGCACGTGCACTCGCGTGATAGTACACATATAATACCAGCGAGATACATAATTGGAAACAATCGTCGATATATAACAAAGATGCCTTATTATTAATAAATAATAATCTGAAACTATTTAATCATTAGTGACTAATAAAGACTATCGGTCCGCTTTAGCTTTAATAATCTTGCAAAGGGGGGTGAATGCCATTATACTTGGTACTTTATATATTTTAAAAAATTGATTCCAAGTTATTTTTAGATGTGTGATGATTGGAGTATGCTAAGTGCACTTTAGTCTAAAAATTGTAAACTACTCAACTTAGCTGACTTAGTTTACCTTCAGTCTGTGTTGAGTAATCTTACTCAGCTCAGTTTGGTTTTCAAGCAGATATATGAAAGAGATTGATGATGTATTGAGCACAAGCACTTATAAAGGCATTAAAAAGGGTTAAGGAAAGTTTACACCTCAAATTTATTCTAGTTCAGCATAGAGCCTACCTCTAGTCCCCAGATTCCTTTCCGAGCTTTAATCCACTAGTGATTCATTTCCTTCAATAGGCGGAGAAGCCTTTACAATGGGTGAACACTTACAAAAAGTACCCTCCTTTCTAGCTACCTCTCAATACTCAGTTTAGGTACCCTTTCTAAACTAACTCACAGATTTTACAATGAAAGTTTACGAATGAAGGATTTCAACATATAAAAAGCGTTGAATCCTTTTACAATGAATAAAGGTTAGCTAGACTCTAAACTAATCTGATTCTATCTACAAATAGATTGGAAATTGAGTGTTTGCTTTTGATTGCTTAAATTTGGAATTTCTAAATGTGGTGATTTATTGAACAATATTTCAGCTCTTAAGAAATTCGAGGTGATTCACCAAGTTTGAACATTTACTTTAGTCTTTTATTTATACTTGTAGATGCTAAAAGTAGCCGTTGCAAACTTCTCGTCTTAACTTGTTCTTCAAAATCTCTTTTCTTCATAGCTTTTAAATCTATAGATTTGAAACAGATTCTAGGACATTTAGAGACAGTGATTTTAATCATTGAAGCGTGAGATTAATCCTTTAATCTTTGATGCGTTGATAAGTCATTTCTTCAAGCGAATCTGGTTGGGAGAGGAACACGTGAGATGCAACATGGAAGCCTGTAAATATTTAACTTGTTGACATTGTAGAGTTGCTCAAGTACACTAAAAACGGTGCATATCAGAAGATGCCTTTTTACCTTGGACTCTTGTGAGGAATCTCCAACATTCTGTACTGGCACTTTTTGGAAGTGAGGACCACATGAATATCTATTTTGATTTAAGTGCTTCTTACCTAAAAAGCATCAAAGGGAATATTCTATCTTCACAGACAAAGTTAAACGCATAATTGTCCTTTTATTCTAAGTGTCTCAAAGAACTCAGATTTTATTAAAATAAAAGCTACTTAGCATAGCTGAGTTATATCACATAAACTATGTAGTACTCAACCTACTTAACTTTTCTTACTCTAAGCCATAACTTAATTAGAATTCAGTCAAACTGAGTTGTTTTCCCTTAAACAAACTCACATAAAACTTGCCTAATTAAGAGTTTACTTAGTACTTAATTAATTTCACTATCCTAATCAGTTTATTATTTCCAAAACATTTAAGTGTCGTGAAGTACAATTAACTTGAGTTCAATAATCTTCCCCATTTTGGAACAGATAGCAAACAAGGTAGTAGAAGAAATTAAATAAATAAGTTATGGATATAGGAATACCTGATAAGTGATGTAAGACTCCCCCGTGCTGAGTGAACTCCTAGGTCAAAGCAGACTCTCATAATGAGTGGATTTCCTTCAGTCAACATCAGCTCCCCCATACTTGGAGAACTTTTCTTTAACTTGGGACTTTGTCTTACTCAGCTTCAAAGAATAAGTTTCAATCTTTGTTAGAAAAATACATGGATAAATCTAAAGTCGTGAAACACTTTCAGATAGAAGCTTATTTGGCGTATCTATCAAATATTTCAATCCGAATTTAAACAAGAACTTAGAATGATAATTTGTTCTAAAAAGATGAAAAAAATGGTACATATTTATTGCCCAATGCAAGGTTTTTATAAGAGATTAAACCACTTGAAAATACATGAAATGGCAGGTTTTTGGTCAAAATACATGACTTTTCGGGGTAAAAATAGAAATTTTTTCTGTTCCAAATAATATGGTAGCTTGACCCTAGCCTAGGGTGCAACCCCTAAACCACACCAGGGGCACTGCCCCCTGGATCCTGCTACCGAGGGCATTACCCTCGGACCCCCGGTATTGTTATAGAACCCGAACATGCCTGCACTCCACACTCTCCCAACTTGTACGATGAAATATTATTATTGCATTGGCAACTAGTCAATCAAATTATACTAACATTTGGCTATACTAAGTAGTAGATCTTAATTAGTTGAAGTTAAGATCTTGAGTAAGGCATAACAATGTGCTTAAGGAAAATTAAGTAGGAGACCCACCTTGAGATGCTGAAAAAATCTAATATCACTATTTATCTCAAAATAATATTATGCAAGTATCTTTAGATTTGAGATACTAGTCATCTTGCTTTATCATTGTTATACATTGAATAATTCCTTCGTCAATCTCTTGATTGCGGGCACGGTAACACATCACTCTCAGACATTAAGTGAGAGAAATATCTGATTACTTGTAGAAATGATATCGACCTAAGTTAAGATATCATTATTAAGCAATGTGTTTCACTATTTAGCTATTTACTATGATATGAGTGGTGTAGCCAAATTATTAAGGGTTAACACTTAATATATGTAGAACCCAAGTTCAATAGTACTTACGAAGTTTTGGAAATAGCAAACCGAATAGGTAAGCGAATTTAATTAAGTACTAAGTATACTCTTAATTTAATTAGTATTGTGGAAAATTCAACTCAGTTTACTGTAAGTAATTAATTAAGTTATGGCTTAGATAGGAAAAACTGAGTTCTGCTTTACTAAGTAGAATCCATGCTGAGTACTATGCAGTTTAGGTAATAGTCACTCAGCACGAGATGCTTTTATTAATTAAAAGCATTACTTTATTATGACACTTTGAGAATAATTTGACAGCTGTACTGCTAACGGTTTCTATTAAGAAACAGAATATACTTTTGTTGCTTTTAAGGTCAAATTATGCAGCAAACAATAGAATATTCACTACAAGTCAAAATGGCTCAACTCCACTAAAGTTTGTCTGATACTTTCCATAAAACACCAAGTAGAGTGAGCCTCTGTCAACCCCATTTCTTGGTGTCTCTACGCGTGTCAGTCAATGTCAGCAACATTCAACCAATCAAATATCACGTTGCTCTGCACGCGTCTCTCTCTCTCTGAATCTGGATTACTTGAAGACAAAAGAGCTTTCGTAAATGGAAGCTAATCTCTTCTCAATGTTCGGATTTCTATCTTTGAATTTCCTAGAAGCTATCTCCGACGGGAAGATTTGAAAGATGTGAAGGGAAGAAATATTAAAGAACTATAGAGATGAGAAGTGTACAACGGCTACTTTGTAGATCCTTTAAGTATAAATAGAAGACTGAAGCAGATGTTGAAAAATAACAAGTGAATCACCTTGAATTTCATAAGAGCTAAAGTCACAGCAAAACATTCTAGCTTCCTAAAAATTCAAAATCAAGCAATCTACAAACAACCATTTCTATATCTGTTTGTAATAGAGAGAATTAGCTTTGAGAGTTAACATTGTAAGGATTCAACATTTTATAAGTTGAATTCAGTTCACAATTCTCTTTTAAGATTTGAGTGTTAGTTTGGGAAGGTTACCCATACTGAGGAAGTGGCAGTTTGAAAGGAGGGACTTTCTGTAATTGTGCCTACTCGCTGTAAAGGCTTCTCCTCTATTGAAAGAACGAACCACTAGTGGATTAAAGCTCGGAGAGGGATCCGGGGACTAGATTAGGCAGAGGCTGAACTAGGATAAAATCTCAATTGTAGTCGTTCTAACTCTATGTGTTTAGCTTCATCAGCATATTACTCATTCATCTCTCTTATATTTGCTTATTATCCATCTCGCACTAAGTAATCTTCATTCAGTAAGAGGTTGAAGATAAACTGTGCCAACTTTCTTGAGTAGTTTATAAGTTTTTATATCGCACTAAGCACGCATATAGAAACCATACTGAGTTAACTATAAAATGAAAAGAATCTAAAAGTTACCCAGTATTCGCATTCACCCCCCCCCCCTCTGCTATTATTATTAGATGGTTTATGGACCAACAAGTGGTATCAGAGCAGTTGCTCAAATCTAAGACTAATCATCTTGAGTCAGATCCTTTGAGAGAAGGAATGTCTGTTACCAGACCTCCTCTATTTCATAGTAATCATTATACGTTTTGCAAAAATCGTATGAAGAATTTCATCTAGTCACAAAGTATGTAGGCCTGGCTCGCCATTGAGCTTGGCCCTAGAGTTCCTACTGAGGTCAGGAACAGTGTACGTAGACCTGTAGATCCAGAGGACTACAATAACGCTAATCTGAAGCTTCTCAAGGAGAATACTGCAGCCATTAACTATTTACACTGTGCGCTTGATCTTACAGAATTTAACAGGATCTCCAGATGCGAAACAGCATAGGAAATTTGGAAAAAATTGGAGATTACCTATGAGGGGACAGACAAGGTCAAGGAGTCAAAGATAAACCTCATGTTGAGAGAGTATGAGATTTTCTCGATGGCTGCCAATGAAGGTATTCAGAGTATGAATACCCCGATTCATTAACATTGTTAATAAACTAAAATGACTTGGAAAGGAGTTCAACGAGGAAGAGCTCGTAAAGAAAATTTTCCGCACTCTCACTGTGGAGTGGGATTCCAAGAAGAGCATAATCGAGGAAGCTCGTGACCTTAAGACCTATAGCTATGATGAGCTGATAGGCACCTTGCTGACTCATGAGATGTCATTGAGAAAATACTCAGATTACACCAAGAGAAGTCGGGGCAAGGATAGTAAAGTCGTTATCCTCAAAGCTGAATCATCTGATGAGTCCACCAACTGCGACTTTGATGAAGACATGGCTCTTCTTACAAGGAATTTCAAAAGCTTCACAAAGAAGGACGGGAAGTTCAGTCAGAAGAAGTTTCCCGCTAAAATCAAGTCAACTCAGCACAAACGTGGAGCTGAGGAAGGACTAAGAAAAGAGCACAACAAAGACATCAAGTGCTATGGGTGTGGAGAAAAAGGTCACATTTAGTCAAACTGTCCAAAAGCAAAGAAGGACAAGTTCAAGAAGAGATTCTCCAAGAAGATTGAAGCTCTTGCTACCACTTGGAGTGACTTAGAAGAATCCTCATCTTCTCATGAAGAACCCTCTGATTCAGCCAATCTCTTCTTGATGGCTTTCGACAATCATGGCGAACACTCAGCATCCACATCTAGTTCAAAGTCTTCCGCTGACAACTCTGAAGCTGAGCATGATCAAGAGAAAGATCAGCATACTGAGGTACATTCTGATATATCTTTATCAATTAAAGAATTCGCCCAGGCTCTCTTTGATGTAATGAAACTAACAAATAAATCAATGAAAAACATCAAAGAGATAGTGAGGAGAAGTGACGAACTAGAAGATACTAATGCTTTTTTTATCGCTTGATATCCGCTTTCTTCAAGAAAAAGCTAAGTATCAAGAATGTGCTATCAGCAAGCTCACTAATAAATTAGATGAGTTGACTACTGAGATATCAGCATTAAAGAATAAAGAGAACCCTCCTCCTGCCAACAATCAAATTCTGAATAACCAAACTCGTAATTCAAAGAGGAACAAATCCTCTAAATAGAAGAAAGCGAGCCAGCACAAAACAAAAACTGTGTGTGATTTTTGTGGGAAAACTGGACATGTCACAGTAAAATGTAGACATAAAAATGGTTATTATGATGAATATGATTGGACAAACATAAGCACTGCTAACAAGGGAGGACCCAGCTCAAAAGCATGGGTACCTAAGAAAACTTAATTGTTTTGCAGGTGAGCCTTAGATCCGCTAATGACTCTCAAATGTGGTACTTGGATAGCGGATGCTCAAGGCATATGACAGGAGATGAAAGCCAGTTCATCTCATTAGAATGCAAGAGAAATGGAAGTTTCAGTTTTGGAGATAACCAGAAAGGTAAAATTGTAGGGTGTAGCACTATTAGCGTATCTCCCTCAATCGAAGAAGTGTCTCTAGTAAAAGGACTGAAGTTCAACTTGCTAAGTGTAGCCCAGCTCCGTGACAAAGGCAGGAAGGTTATTTTCGACTCAGTAGGATGCTTAGTAATTGACAGTAAGACTAACTCAACCATACTCTATACTCCTAGAATCGGGTTTTAATTCATCCAACTCTTGAAAAAACTCCCTATGAGCTTTGGCGAGGGCGCAAGCTTAAGATTGGTTACCTTAGATCCTTTGGCTGTAGATGTTTTATTCTTAACACCAAAGAGCAATTAGGAAAGTTTGATCCTAAGTCTGATGAAGGTATCTTTCTAGGATACTCAACTAATAGTAGGGCATATAGAATATATGTCAAGCAAACCAGTTTTTTAGAGGAGTCTATGCATGTAGATTTCGATGAAACTAACATTGTAGAAAGACGTCCAGATGAAGAAGACGAATGAGCCACTCAGTTTTCAAATTCGCTCAGTACACAGCATGCTGAGTTACCCAACTCAGCACAAGATCTCCATGCTGAGGAAACCAAAGATGACGATGAAGATCTCTCAATCAACTTCAACGATGGAGAAGATCAATCACCTCCTCAGCATCCAATTATCAGTCCTCCAATAGCTTATCCAAGTCTAACTAGAGAAATTAGAGCTCATTGCAACCATCCGCTTAACAGCATAGTCGATGATGTTCACAATCCTGTAATGATAAGAGGTCAGCTCAGTAGAATGATGAGTCATCCAGCCTTCATATCATTGATCGAACCCAAGAAGTTTAAAGATGCAGAAGGAGATGACTACTGGATGATCGCAATGCAAGAAGAGCTAGATCAGTTCAAACGCAATCATGTTTGGGATCTAGTTCCTGAGCCTAAAGGAAGATCAATAATTGGCACCAAATGGGTCTTTAAGAACAAGCTTGATGAAGATGGTAATGTTGTTAGAAACAAAGCCAGGCTTGTCACTCAAGGCTACAACCAGTAAGAAGGCATTGATTTTGATGAAACCTATGCTCCAGTAACCAGGCTTGAAGCCATTCGAATTCTCTATGCTTTCGCATCCCATAAGAACTTCAAACTATTTCAAATGGATGTTAAAAGCGCTTTCTTAAATGGATTCATCTAAGAAGAAGTATATGTTCGCCAGCCTCCAGGATTTGAAGATGCCAAAAATCCTAAGCATGTCTTCAAACTGAAGAAAGCTCTCTACGGATTGAAGTAGTCGCCAAGAGCATAGTATGAGAGGCTGACTAATTTCTTAACCAGCAAAGGCTATCAAAGAGGAAAAGTAGATACGACTCTGTTTATTAGGCGAAGAAAAGAAGATGTGTTGCTATTCCAAATATATGTTGATGATATCATATTTGGAGCAACTGATGAAAAACTGTGCAATGAATTTAGGAATCAAATGAAGAGCGAATTCGAAATGTCGATGATAGGAGAGCTCAATTTCTTTCTTGGTCTTCAAATCAAACAAACTGAAGATAGAATTTTCATCAGTCAGGCTAAGTATGCAATAGAAGTCTTGAAGAAATTTGACATGGTCCATTCAAAACCAATGTTAACTCCCATGGCCACTGATACTATACTGAGTAAAGACGAAGCAGGAAAACCTGTAGATAACAAGTTCTATAGAGGAATCAATGGCTCTCTTCTTTAACTCACTGCCAGCAGGCCAAAAATTCAGTATGTTGTGTGTTACTATGCTCACTACCAACCTGATCCTAGAGAATCGCATCTAGCAGCTGTGAAGAGAATTCTCAAATACTTGTAAGAGTCAACTGAAGTAGGTCTATGGTATCCCAACAGTTTAGATTTCACTCCTAAGGGATTCACAGACACAGATTATGGAAGAGATAAGATGGACAGAAAAAGCACAATAGGAGGATGCCACTTCCTTGAAGAATGCTTTGTTTCTCGGTACAGCAAGAAGCAAACCTCAGTTGCGCTGAGTACATCTGAAGCTGAGTACATGGTAGCTAGAAGTTGCGTAGCCCAACTCCTTTGGATAAAGCAGCAATTGGAAGATTATGGAATCAAGTCTAATTGTCTCAAAGTCATGTGCGACAACAATAGTGCAATTGATTTATCCAAAAACCCAGTTCAGCATGGAAGAATGAAACATGTCAATATCAGACATCACTTCATTAGAGATCACGTACTGAAAGGAGATGTAAAGCTGGAATATGTTCCTTCTGAAGAACAGCGTGCTAACATTTTCACCAAGCCATTACCAAAGGAGCAATTCATTACACTAAGGCAGTTAATTGGTATGGCAAATTCACGATGAAGGGCAATGAAATTCTCAAAATTTTGGCTAAGTTTTAGAGATCAAGCCTTGAGAAGACACGTGGATAAACGTCGTTAGTATTTCAAAGTAACAACGTGAGAATCAGTTTTCGGTCTTTAACTCAAATTTCTACGTTTTTCAAATGACGCAAATTTGAACAGTTTCTACTTAAACTCACCGTTTTACTGAGGCGGTTCATTAGTAGTTAATCTCAGCGTTAATTATCCATCTCAAGCTGAGATTATGATACATATCCTCTGAGAATGGGTTTCCGCCTATAAAAGCTGAACTAAAGAAGGCTAAAGGGTTACTTGCTTTCTAAATCTGAAACCTAAAAGCATTCAAACCCTAAATTCTCTCTTCTGCAAATTCTTTTGTCTTCCCCCTTCAAACTTTAAAATGGCGAAAATCAAAAGTACCTACAGACTCAAGGACACCATTACGATGAAGATTCTAGTGGACAATCAAGGAAAAACGAAGAAAATCACCTTGAAGAAAGGAATTCAAATCGCCAAAATCGCTTGGGAAGACAACCTAGACATTGGCCTAGTCTATACAGTTGATTATGAAGGACTTCTGCTAAATAGGATAATGCATAGAGTCATCAAGCAATAGCGACTTAGTGCGTTTCTAAAGATGGAGGGTCCAACAGTAACAGGACTCATGAGAACCTTCTACACTCATTTATACACTATTGAGGGCTTCAATGATGTCTTGATGATGGAGTGTGCAGGCAAGACCACACTGATCTGTAGCAAGCTCATTTCGAGCATTCTCAATATGCCTAATTCAGGCACTCAGCTCAGAAGGTTTGGAGATGAAGATACTGTGGTTATGCTTGAAGATTGGGAACTCCCCACCAACTATGTATCTGGGGAAATTGCAGCTAGCAAGATGTCTTGGGAAGCCAGGATGTGCCATGAGTTGGTTGTGAAGCTGTTACTGCCAAAGACTGGCTCGTTGACTAGCTGCACCTATTTCGAAAGGTGTGTGGTCTAAGATATGGTAGAGGGTAAGAAACTTAACTGGCCAATGTTGATACTCTATCACCTGACTAAAGTGACTACCTTCTATCACTATGGCTACCTCATATTTAAGATCATGAGGGCAATGAAAGTCAATTTGGGCGAGTTTTTGGGGGAGTCTAGTAGATCAATTCTACCAGTAAAGAAGACGCTGGAGATGTCTCACTTCAGCAAGCTGACCCACCAAAAGGTGCATGCTAGGTACAACAAAGCTAAACAGCAGCGCAAGCTAAAGTCAGTACTGACAGTAGTACCTGTAGATATCAGCAAAGAGGAGGAAGACCCCTTTGTGGCTGATTTTGGGGATGATTCAAGCTCTGACAACGCCCCTATTTCAAGTATCTTTAAGAAGATTGTAGCCAACTCCTCCTTAGCATAGCAGGCTGCTTCTTCTGAGGCTAAGGGGAAGAGTCTTGCCAAGTCTAGTGAAGCTCCTGCTCAGCACCAGCGAAGGAGAATGGTTGCCAAAACCCATACCCAAAGAGAAGCTGAGGCCAAGTTTCTAGCTGAGCAAATAGCAGAGGATAAAGAAGAAGAGACTGAGGCTGAGGAAACCCTGCACCAAAGAAAGCGCAAATTGGCAGTCTTAAAAGAAACTGAGGAGCAGGACGAGGCCAAGAAGTCTAAGGAAGAAGCTGCAGCTGAGCTTGATGAAGTAATAGCCAAAGTAAAGGGCACTCAGCGCAAGCGCTCTGCCACCAACAGACCTCTGAAATGCAATGTTCAAGTGGTGAGCAGCGAGAAAGATGTTGGAGAAACCCAAACCATAATCCTTGAGGAGTCTGATTCTCAAGATCCCAACATCTCCTTACCCTTTGACACTCAAGCTGAGGTACCTTCTACTCAGCATGAGCAACCTAAAGCTGACTCATCCTTAGGTCAAACAGCTAACCCAGAGGTAAATGAAATCCCTACCCCTTCTTCTATTCCTGTAAATTCTTCAATCCCCTCAATTTCTACTCCTGCAAATACTGATATACCAACTGTAAATTCTTTAACTGATGTTCCTTCTTCTACTTCACCAGTAACCAACCCTTCTCCACCTTCTTCTCTAGTACAACAATAAATTCTTACCGTTACACCTTCTATTCCACTCAAACCAATTCCTTCTTCTGAATAAACATCTACCATTCCTTCTTCAAACCCATCCTCTACCCCTTTAACCCATCCGGTTAAAGAAGTTTCCAAAGCTGAGAACAACGCTCAGCAGGGAAAAGCAAGCGATCAAGCTGCTGAGGTAAATTTTACAACCAAAGAAGCACCTGAATCTAGCAGACAGCCAGAAATGGCTAATATATCCTTCCTCGCACAGATCCATGAGTTAGCTAGAAAGCAATTTCCAGCACTCAGGAATGATGCTGAGTTAGATGGAGCAGTAAGCCAAGCGCTACTGACTCAAGAATTGATGGACTTATCCGCCAAACCCAAGGTAAAATTGCTTGAGTTCGAACAGCACACAAGTGTGCCTAGTGAATCTCTCTACTTTGAGAAGTTTGAGAGA
The DNA here is from genome assembly GCA_949673415.1 of Euphorbia schlechtendalii. NCBI lineage: Eukaryota > Viridiplantae > Streptophyta > Magnoliopsida > Malpighiales > Euphorbiaceae > Euphorbia > Euphorbia schlechtendalii. The sequence goes on along the minus strand of CATIWQ010326175.1, from coordinate 11,252 downwards.
ATCTAGGCCAGCTTATTGGCTATTTGAAATCACTTGGCAAAAGAGAGTGCCAAGATTTTGGTTGATAAGATGGCATTGATCCTAAACGGATTAATTGAGTCTGCAGCCTAGCTTGGAGCGGTTACTGTATCTATCCCCACGTCTAATGTGCTAGCAAATGCTGTCGCAGGAAAGATAAAGGGTAGTGGGGATGCTGCTACTGAGCAGCTGAGTCTACTGAGTGCTAACATGGCTACTCAAATGACATAGATTCATGAATTTGGTAAGGAGCAAGCCAAAATAAAGAGGCTCACTGATCGCAAGATTGCCGAGCTGACCACAGAGGTGACAACTACAAAGGATATCGGCCACAGCATTGCTAAGGTTGTGGAGCAAGAGGCCAAGTCCATGCTTCTTCACGACCAAAAGCAAGACCAAGTCTTGAAGCTGTTGGAGACCATCTCTGCAAAGCTGGACAAGGCACCTGTCAGTAATCTGGATCCTCTCAGCACCAAAATAGAATCAATTCAAAGAGAGATCACGGACCACATTACGAATAAGGTTGCTTCTTCGCAGAAGTTCCTTGTTTCCGCTATGGGACAGATTTTCCCTACTATCCCTACGCCCAGTATACCTTCAAGCAAGTCTTTATTCCTAGAGACTGGATTGTCAGTTCACACCAAGCTTGATGAGTTGAAATCCAACATTGATACCACAGCATAGAATATTAAGGCCCTTATGAAACTAAGAGAAATGGATGTCAAGGATATTGAATTCACTTCCAAAAATATAGCTGCCTTCTGTCCTCAGATCTGGGACATTGACTCAAGGCTAAAGATCGCACTAATAGCAACAGACTTTCGCGACTTACTCCAATGTTTTCAACAGTTCGCGAGCCAAGGTTTTGATCAGATCGCTCATCACTCAAGGTGCCATCATCTGCTGCTGAGAGAACTGAATGACCAAGACTTCCTCTCAACTAAGGGCAAGGAGCAACTAGAGCAAGAGATTTCCCCTGCAATCATTGGCCAGCAGGAAAGCTTCCAAGCTATTCTCGATGCCTTTAATCTGTGCCTGGATCAAATTGTTTAAGGCTAGATAGCAATGGGGGAGAAAGTAGTTGAAGATGCTGCCCAAATAGCAAGTTAGCTCAAGGGATCTCTTCCTAGGCACAGGGATCCATAGCAAAGGTCAAGAGCTCAGGAAAAGGACAAAGAGCATAGATCTTCTTCTACCTCAGCTCATAGGCAATAGGTTAGTTCTGAGTAGTTAAAACTTGTAATAGAACTTCATGTAATCTTGGCTCAGAATATATGTTATGTACTGACTAAGTTTCTTATTAATAAAATACAAGTTTTTCACCACAAAGTTAAGTTCTTCTTAACTTATAATTTGCTGCATGAATGCCTCTGCTGTAATGATATATGTGATGCAGGAATTCATACAAAAGACCAAACCTTGAAGAAAAGCTAAAATAAGATAGAAGTCCCAAAAGGAATATCCTCTAAGTATGGGGGAGCTGAGCTGCTTAAGGAAAACTCACTCAGTATGGGGGAGTTCAAGCTGACTAAAGAAAGTCACTCAGCAAAGGGAATCTTACGTCACCTTTTAGATATTCTCTACTATTCTTAAACTATCTTAATTAATTAAATTCTTCATCTACCTAGTTTGCTATCAGTCCAAAATGGGGGAGATTGTAGAACCCAAGTTAAACAGTACTTACGAAGTTTTGGAAATGGCAAACCGAATAGGTAAGCGAATTTAATTAAGTACTAAGTATACTCTTAATTAATGAAGTCGACTTGAGTATTGTGGAAAAATCAACTTAGTTTACTGTAGGTAATTAATTAAGTTACGACTTAGATAGGAAAAGTTGAGTTCTGCTTTACTAAGTAGAATCCATGCTGAGTACTATGCAGTTTAGGTAATAGTCACTCAACACAAACTAAGCACTGCTTTTATTAATTAAAAGCATTACTTTATTATGACACTTTGAGAGTAATTTGACAGCTGTACTACTAACGGTTTCTATTAAGAAACATAATATACTTTTGTTGCTTTTAAGGTTAAATTATACAGCAAACAATAGAATATTCACTACAAGTCAAAATGGCTCCACTCCACTAAAGTTTGTCTGATACTTTCCACAAAAGACCAAGTAGAGTGCGCCTCTATCAACCCCATTTCTTGGTGTCTCTGCGCGTGTCAGTCAATGTCAGCAACATTCAACCAATCAAATATCACGTTGCTTTGCACACGTCTCTCTCTCTCTGAATCTGGATTATTTGAAGATAAAAGAGCTTTCATCAATGGAACCTAATCTCTTCTCAACGTTCGAATTTCTATCTCTGAATGTCCCAGAAGCTATCTCCAACGGGAAGATTTGAAAGATGTGAAGAGAAGAAATATTAAAGAACTACAGAGATGAGAAGTGTATAACGGCTACTTCGTAGATCCTCTTAAGTACAAATAGAAGACTGAAGCAGACGTTGAAAAATAACAAGTGAATCACCTTGAATTTCATAAGAGCTAAAGTCACTGCAAAACATTCTAGCTTCCTAGAAATTCAAAATCAAGCAATCTGTAAACAACCATTTCTATATCTGTTTGTAATAGAGAGAATTAGCTTTGAGAGTTAACATTGTAAGGATTCAACATTTTATAAGTTGAATTCAGTTCGTAATTCTCTTTTGAGATTTGAGTGTTAGTTTGGGAAGGTTACCCATATTGAGGAAGTGGCAGTTTGAAAGGAGGGATTTTCTGTAATTGTTTCTGTCCAACTGTCAGTTTGGGAAGGGTACCCAAACTGAGGAAGTGGTTGTTAGAAAGGAGGGACTTTCTGTAATTGTGCCTACCCTCTGTAAAGGCTTCTCCGCCTATTGAAGGAACGAACCACTTGTAGATTAAATCTCGGAGAGGGATCCGGGGATTGGATTAGGCAGAGGCTGAACTAGGATAAAATCTCAGGTTGTAGTCGTTCTAACTCTAAGCGTTTAGCTTCATCAGCATATTACTCATTCATCTCTCTTATATTTGTTTATTATCCATCTCGCACTGAGTAATCTTCACTCAGTAAGAGGTTGAAGATAAATCGTGCCAGCTTTGCTGAGCAGTTTATAAGTTTTTATATTTCACTCAGCACGCATACTCAGCACGCATATAAAAATCATACTGAATTAACTATAAAATGAAAAGAATCTAAAAGTTACCCAGTATTCGTATTCAACCCCTCTCTGCTGTTGTTATTAGCCGGTTTACGGACCAACAATATATCATGGACAAGGACAAGATGATATTAATGAAAGGCAGTGCATTGCTCTTGTAAAACTATTGTATAAATAGCTTAAGTATAATAAAATGTGCAGGCGTTTTGAACATTAAGGGATCATGAATTCTTGTAGAGGCCTCCATTAATCGTATAAATTGATGGATAAATTCTAGTAGAGGCCTCCAAATAAATTTTTTTAATTAAAATAATTCTTAGTGACTCGATGTTTAAACTCCTATAAACCTACACACTTAAGTGATACAATGACATTAAAAAAAACAATCTAACTAAATTCAAGTTAAAACTGAATCAATCAGATTCAAAAATTTAATCAAGAGATAACGCATCAAAGTCGAAATGAGGTTTCTTTTTTCTCTATCGATTTCGAATCTGTCGGCCATAGAATATACATGCCTAGTATGATAACTATATATTGTTTCAGCAAAACCTTAATTGCGTTTAATAAATTAGATAGGGCGAAATCGAGAAATAAACAAAAAATTCCTTGCATGCATTTAATCCAAATTTATATATTAATTGCAATTTGATCACCGCAAAACCCGGTGGGCCATCCTGAAGTCAAATTACCCAAACCAAGCAGCAAAAAACTGCATAATTTTCTTTTCAGCAATCCATTTCCAAATTTTCTCTCGTTTCTCTCACTTTCTTTCTTCTGTCTTCGATCCTTTTACCATAATACAAATCTCTCTCTCTTTTTTTTCCTTCTTCTCGATCATCAAATGTTTATCGGTTCCTCCTGACCTGAATGAGGTATGGATTTCTGATTCTCTCCGGTACTTGTATCTTTTTTTCTCGTTATTTTCTAATGTGTGCTATGTTTGCAATTTTAATTTGTAGATCCGGATCAAGGGGGAATTAAGCGGGAGAGAAAGAGGCAGACAATAAAAGAAGGAAAGAAGATGAGTGAGAGCCAGAAATTCCAGCTGGGAACTATTGGAGCTTTGAGTTTATCTGTGGTATCGTCGGTTTCAATTGTCATTTGCAACAAAGCTCTCATTAGCACACTCGGTTTCACATTTGGTAAACTGTTTTTAGTTTTTATTCTTAATTTTTCAATCTTATCCTGATGCGATAGCTTCGTGTATTCTTTTATTTGTGTATGAAATAGATAGCACACTCGGTATCACATTGAAAATGATTTCGTGTGATTTTAGTATTAGTTAGATCAATTAATTGAGTTTGTGGTTTAGTGTTTTACGCTCTCTTTTTTGTTTCTTTTTCGCGTAAAATAATTTTTAGATCTGGCTTGCGTTATGCTCTGGATATTATAAGGCTTCGTAAGGTTTCTTTGCATATTGCGTTTCCTGTATTGAGTGATTCCTTTGAGACTATTGGTTAATAGTAAACATGGATGTACTAGCTATTGAAGAATTAGTTATTTTACTACGTCATGTTTCATTGCAAATCTTAATACTCTCTTGTGTAATTGGTGTTGCACACAGTTGTTGGATGATATTGATTGGCATTGCAATTTGAATTTTCAAATGCCTTCTTCAATGAAGAAGGAATAAGTATTTGCTTCTGTATAAGTGTTATAAGTAGGGTGCTTTCATTGACATTTTTCTTCTCAAGTCATGTATTCACATTTTGCATATTATAATTTTTTCCTGATTTTGGTGTTCTATTTGGCGCAGCCACAACATTGACAAGCTGGCATCTGCTTGTTACGTTTTGTTCGCTTCATGTGGCATTATGGATGAAATTTTTTGAGCACAAGCCTTTTGATGCTAGAGCTGTGATGGGTTTTGGTGTGCTAAATGGGATATCTATTGGGCTTTTGAATCTCAGTTTAGGTTTCAATTCTGTTGGTTTCTATCAGGTAACTGTTTTTTGTTTTCTCATATCTTGTGTGATTCGAAAATTTCCAACTAGGATATATCATCATATATCTTTTGGTGTAATAACAAAATCGTGCAATATAATTATAGGGCCTTCTGTACACTGAACCAATGTAGCTCTTGTGTTGTGACTTTATAGTAAATAATGTGGTAAAATGGATCATTTGTTGCTGTTCCCTCTACCTACATTATCATGTTGTAGTAATCAACTTCAATATAAAGTGAGTGACGGTGTATCGATCCTGCAATCCTTTGACTTATGGATCTGATCTGAGTAAAACTGTGATCTTAAGATATTGTCAGTACGACTGTTGATGGTCCTCTGACACTCTTCCCCCCTCAATATCATGTTAATATCGTGCTTTGCCTGTAAAATGTTGCTTTTTTAAAACCAATAGGAGTACGAATTTCTGAGGTATGTATCTTTCTTATTTCTTAGATGACAAAATTGGCAATAATCCCATGCACTGTTCTCTTGGAGACGCTCTTCTTCAGGAAGCTATTCAGGTTTGTCTTAATCCTGCATCAATGCTTGGGATGTTGAGTCTATTTTATCATGTTTTCACGTACATGAATGGCATAAACTGATGTTGTGAAATTGTGTTCTTGGACCTTTGACAATATATAAAGATTGTAAATGGTTGTTGTTTTTACTTATTGGAGTAGAAATAGAGAATAAATGACAAATGGACCACTATGGCCCAAGGGAGACTGAAACTAAGTTCTGTTCCTCCATTTGGCTTTCTTAGTGAGCAAAATATCTCAAAATAATTCAGTTGCAATTGCATTTTGATGGGTGACATCATTTTAAAATTATATGCTTTTTACTCCAAAGGTCTATTCAAGTTTAACTGCATAACTCATGCTTTCATCCTTGAACGTTTTCTTAGTGCTCCCATGTTAGAACACTAACATTTAATAGACATTTATATTCTGTGTTTATCTTGACTTTACATCCAATTTGGTCAAAACTAAAACTTGATGACCTGCAAATCTCTGTTACAGACAATCTAACTCAGTAATATATGACATGTGCTATTTTTATTCACAGCTTACTGAAATGCATTGGACTGCAAATTTTGTAATATTAGTACTCTTGTCAGACCATAAATAATTGTTAAATTTTGCTATATGGGAATATTCATATTTTAGTTAGCTATTCTTCTCAGGATTGTCTATCTGGTCGATTATGTACTTATATTTTCCTTGCAGCCGGAACATCCAACTTTCTCTGGTAATCCTTCTTGTGGGTGTTGGAATTGCAACTGTGACAGATCTTCAACTCAATGTTCTTGGTTCTGTCTTGTCTCTGCTAGCAGTTATTACAACCTGTGTTGCTCAGATCGTATCCTTTATTATATTTCCAATTTAAACTTGCTATTTGTTTTCTTGTTTCCATGAATATTGACACACCAATGATTGTTGAATACAAGGAATGGAAAGGAAGACACTATATACATTATTGGTCAATTCTTCTCCAATGCATGATATAGTTTGTCTTGTTTGTATAGTTAATTTTTCGGCTGCTTTGTTTGAAACCTTGACAAGTTAAATTCAGATGACCAATACCATCCAAAAGAAATTCAAAGTATCTTCAACTCAACTTTTATATCAGTCTTGCCCCTATCAGGCATTGACATTGTTTATTATTGGTCCGTTCCTAGATGGTCTACTGACTAATCAAAATGTTTTTGCTTTCAAATACGCACCTCAAGTGCTGGTGAGTAGTATTCTTTAAATCTGACCCCATCCCTGCCCTTTTATGTTCTTGACTTCATGTTTCTAATATATTGTTTGTACTCATTTTTTTTGTAGTTCTTCATTGTTCTATCCTGCATGATCTCTGTCTCAGTAAACTTTAGTACATTTCTGGTAATTGGAAAGACATCTCCAGTCACTTATCAGGTGTTGGGGCATTTGAAAACATGCTTAGTTTTGGCGTTTGGCTATGTTCTACTTCGTGACCCTTTTAGCTGGCGCAACATATTAGGCATTTTTATAGCCGTTATTGGGATGGTATTGTATTCATATAGTTGCACTCTTGAAACCCAACAGAAGGCCAGCGACTCACCAACTAAATTGCCAGAGGTAATTCTCAATATTGTTTCTCCATGATATCTTTGCACCGTTATGATTTACTCAAGGACAAATGCATCATCAGCTCCCTCAATTTGTCTCAATTTGCCTACTGCCCCTTGAACTTTGAAATGGTCCTCACAGCTCCCTCAACTTTGCAAAATTGCACCAATTTGCTCCCTAAATGCCACATGTCAGCTTCTCATTGGAGAGAAAAAATCAGAAAAACTATATCTTTACAAAAAGTCAAACCATTCAAAAGCTGGCATATGTCATTTAGGGGGCAAACTCGTGCAATTTGGCCAAGTTGCGGGACCTTTTTAAACTTCAGGGGACAGTAGGTAAAATGGAACAAGTTGAGGGAGCGGATGATGCATTTAGCCTTTCTTCAATGATCTTTGTTTGTAAGACTAAACTATTCGAGTGTATTCACAGTTCAGTTAACTAACACTTACGTTGTGTTTGTTTTAGGTCAAGGAAAGCGAATCCGATCCTCTGATCGGTGTGGAAAATGGAACAGGAATGTTATCAGATAGTGTGATTCCAAAAGCTCCTGTATGGAATTCAAACAAGGATTTTCATGCATAAGATCTCGAATTTTATGGTTTCATTCACCCAAACCGATGTTTGTAGGTGAAACTGTATCAGCGATGAAGATGTTGCTGGCAAGAGGATCTTCAAATATTGGATAGCATAATGGAAGCTGGGAAGTCAGATGATTGCTCCATAATGTTAGAGTAAGTGTTGAAGGAAAGTATCTTCATATATTTTTTTGGCTCCTAGTCTTGTATGAATCATGACACCAGAATTTGATTTGTTGAATATGTACTTTTGAATCCAAATGTAGTTTAAAGTCTTGGCTACACCATTATTATCTTTTCAGGATTTTGCCAAAATACAATGGTATTATTTACATATCTAGTTTATACAATATTACATTCTGTTTGTTATACATTGCGGTCTGCCTAATGTTGTCATTTACCTGTTATCTATTAAATTTTATTTGCATAATAGTAGTATATGTTTTTACAAATAATTAATTATTGTTCTTTTATTTTAACATTTATATTGTTTAGGGTTATTACACATATTCCTTGACCTGAAAACTTATCTAAAATCACTTTTTTAAGTTTCATATGTCGAAATTACCATTTTTTATTAACATTAGTATATCTTAATATATCGAAATTTAAAAGGCCAAACAACCCTGGTCAACACAATTAGTTAATTTTTAGTTGGGCAAAAAGAATAGGGAATACTTTTGAAACACATGTTTACGAAACTCGAGACACAAGAAAAATATTCCCCCCTACCTTTGATTCGGCCAGCACCTTTGTTTGACCTTCCGAATGTGGAATCTTATTAGTAGTATCTCGGCACTTTAGATAACAAGGCAGGCTGGCATTAGTAGATTGTAGGTATTAGAATTATGTGATATCACATTGATAATGTGGTAAAGTAAATAAGATATTTTTAAACATTAGTCACAACAAATTGTCTATATGATCTTTTATTGTATTTTGTTCAAAATAAATTAATGATAAAAATTAAATTATTTGCTAAATATTCTTTATCATTAATAAAATAACATTAAATTTATTATTCAATTGTGCAGCACTTATTGTGCTATATCATATCAGAAAGAGAAAAATAGAAGATTTAGATCTCGTTTGTTTGCAGGAAAATATTATGGAGGAAAATATTTTTCGAATTTTCTTGTGTTTGTTTGGTTTGGAAAATAAGTCAAAGGAAAATATTGGGCATATCAACATGAATATGTAGTGTAAATAATGAAAAATATTTTCCCATAAAAAAGATGGAAAACATTTTCCCTTACTTTTCTACTTCACTTCCTTCACTATTACCTTCACTTTTTCCACCCACTCCAACATATCCATCACTACCTCCATCCCACTACCGCTACCATCATCACCCCCTCCACCCATCACCTCCACCTCCACCCAGATACAATCACTTCCTTCACTACCACCACCAACACCATTTCTTTCACCCATACCAATACATCCATCACTTCCTCAACCCTATTATCGCCATTACGACCACCACCACCTCCTTCATTCGTTACCGCCACCACCACTCCCTCCATCATCACCATTTTCCACACCAACACATCCACTTCTTCCTCAACACTGCTACCGTCACCACCACCATCACCTCATCAACCCCACCACCACCACCTCCTCTACTTATATTACCACCACTTCCTCTATCCTTCTATCACCACTACCTCCACCGTCAACATCAAATTCATCTCCTCCATTTACATTTATTTTTATATAAAAATGTAATTCATACTTAATATAATTTATATAATAATTATTATGCTATATTTCACATATTTTACTACACACACACACACACATAAAGTTAAACTAGGATTTTGTATAGTTAAAATTTAGGTAAGAAAATGTTTTTCAGAATTGTAAACAAACATCAGAAAATATTTTACAGTAATATAGCCAAACATATGAAAACATTTTATTTTCCTGCATAATATTTTCCCTTGCACAACACTTTCTCTTGCACTATATTTTCCTGCAAACAAACGGGGCCTTAATATTATCATTTTTAGTTAATTGTCTATTCTTACCTATGTGTCAAGACAATTGATTGAATAGATTGTCTGCTAAAGATTCTCTTTATCCGGAATAATCATAAGGTTTGTGTCTTTCACTTATAGAAATAAATGACATCTTTATATCAATTTTGTAGATTATGTAGGCTAAACCCACAACCTCATACATAAAGTTTGTGTTCTTAAATGATTAAATTGATGAAAACTTTTGGGTATAAAACTGATATAAAAAATTGTTGTTAATATATTATCTATCTCGGTATTTCCAGACTGCATTGTTTTACCGCAAGGGACGCTAAAACATTATACCAAGTAGGATTAATTTAATTTTTGCTACACACCACGTACCCAGAGACATTGAAAATACCTCATTGTAAAAATGCAAAATACATCTCCTTAAACTTGTAAAATTTTTATTTATTACCCTCCTAAACTTTCAAATGAACTTTTAAGCTCCCTAAATTTCACAAAATGAACCTCCAAGTCTCCTCAATCTAGCATAAATAAACCTTCAAACCCTCTATTGATCATATAGATGTTAGTTCATGAAAATGGAGTGGACATATGAATTGTGTATTCAAAACTATATATCTGATTAAACTTATGTATTAATGAAATGATTCAAGTTCATTTATATCAGGTTGAGGGGGTTTAAAGGTTCACTTGTGCCAAGTTAAGAGAGTTGGAGATTCACTTGTACCAAGTTTAAGGGACACATTTGTCAAGTTTAGGGGCTTAGCATATATTTTAAATGAAAATTATAAGGGAGTAGTTTAAGATTGTTAATTAATGGGACAGTGAGGGGACATGGATTCTAATAATTAAACGACCCAATCGCGTAGGAATTAAGCAATTTATAATGTATATAAGCTAGTGTTTCCCCTACTAATATTTGGGCGATTTACGTAAAAGTTCTGTTTCCCCAAATCAATTTGGGTCAAAATTTGATAATTCACATATACGTTCAGTTTTAAGTTTGTAAACTACAACTAAATAATCGTTATCAAAATATTTTCAGATTTGCCAAAAACATGTGATTTTTCATGTTTGTTAATGTCCATATTTTATTGTACATATATCTTTCAATCCGTTCTTTATTTTACATGCCGTTTTAGAATATTTTGATTTTTTATTTTTCATCTTTGAAACATCATTCATTGTGATATACATTTTTCAAAAAAAATCAATTATTCGATATCTACTACCAATCTGTTAAGAACATACTAAAAAACAGTTAAAAATCTTACATTTCATTGAAAATTTATCAATCTTTTAAAAATCTAATAGAAACCTAGTATATATGTCTTATAATGTTTTCAATAGGTTTTCACTATGTTTTATAAGATTTTCTACAATGTTTTTAATATATGTAAGGTAAATGCAAAGTGTTTGTCCTTAAAATACAAGTGTGTTAGGTATCTATTAGAAACATGATAAAAGGTTAATAAGTAGTTCAAGTAAAACCTAAATATAT
>CATIWQ010326163.1:0-13202 GCA_949673415.1 Euphorbia schlechtendalii | reverse complement strand
TCAGTGTTTTCTTTCAATTAAGACCTAATAAAAAGCAGCTGTCCTTTTTTTAGTTAAATTATTTCATGATTAATTTCAAATTTACTCGCCTCTTCAATGAGGCGCTGAGTCGAGCGCCTCAATACCAGCCTTGAGGCGCTCGCTTAGGCGTCGCCTCTTGATGTCGCGGCTCCTTTAGGTCAGAGAGGCAGTCTAGCTCTGCCTCGCCTCGCCTCAGCGCTTAGTCGAGCGCCTTGGCGCCTTTTAACAATACTGGTTTGTAGAAAAAAGACCTAGCGTAACAGCATTATTACCAATATAGCTTCTAACATATGCTTTAGCTGCGTTTTAGTCTTGCCATCCGTTGCATAGACTGAAAAATACGACATCATGATAAAAAGGTTTAATGCATCTACACTCTCCTGAACTTGTCCAAAACAGGCCATTACCACCCTGAACTTTGAAATGTGACAGATAGTCCCTTGGACTTGTCTAAAACATGTCATTTTATCCCCTTTTGCTGACCTGGCTTGCTACGTAAATGACCATCAAAATACATGCACGTAAAGTATGTTGGTGGAATAGAAAATGAATACAAAAAATCTATAACATTCGTATTCTTACAATTCAAAATCTTTAATATATGCTCTTCATCTTCTTCAAAACATCCATCTCTATTCTCAAATTTTCCTTCAATTAATCATAATATTGTATCGATTATTGACCCGTCGTGTTCATCTTCTTGTTCTTGAAGCTGATATTTTTACGAGGGGGTAAAGTGACACGTTTTAGACAAGTTCATGGGGCTATCTGTTACATTTGAAAGTTCATGGTGGCAACAGCCCTTTTTGAACAAGTTTAGGGGGATGTCGATGCATTAAGCTTGATAAAAATATGTATTCCAATAACATAATAAAAATATGTACTTTTATTTACGTAAGGGTTTGACTTACTTTTTTTGGTTTCTTAGAGTTGCTCGTCTGATAGTCAAATGCATTCTAATTACCGGGTAATTAGATATTTTCCTTGTTAGTTTCTCTGGAACACAAGTTAATAATCTGAAGGTGAGGTAAGTGGATGCAAATAGAAGTAAATGGTGCTAGACCAAACTCTTAGTGGTGATCGACATGCTTTGGTTTTGTTAGATGTCCAAATTCTAACACATGCAGTGTTTCCTCATCTATCCGAAAACGAAATTGTTTGAAACTGCTGGTCTTGTTTTGATGCTTTTATTACGTTTGTTTTGTAGTTTAGTTTCTTTAGAGGATTTTTGAAGCTGTAAATAATCTCAGCAAATTTTTTCACTCAATGAATATATAATGAATGCTATATGGCACTACCCATTGCAAATGATTTTTGTTTTCATTCTTCTTTTAGTTCTACTTTTTCTTTCCTTACAATTTTCAATCCTACGCTATCTAGAAAACGCACGGGCCATGGGCTATGCTATCTTTTTAAGAAGCCTAGCCAATAGACTTCGCTTTCGCCATTGGCTACGCGTCTTAAAAAAACATTATACCTTGTGACTGCTAAGTTTTTTTTTTTTTTTTTTTGCAGCGGATGCGCCTACCCAGTGGTGTTGGCATTTTCTTCGAACGCCCGACACCAGAATTTTGTTGTCTGAATAGGGTATTTAAGTGGTAATTATAGGCAAGTATACCACCACTTTTCTTAATATACTAAAATTTTTTTTGTTAGATGTTAGAATGAGGAATTGCTAAAATGTGGAGTATGTAAATTCATCGACTTTGATCAAATTAGTGATATTGATCTACAATTTTATAGGAATTTATTTGAAAAATTATGATATGTCCGAATTTATCCCTAATTTGGGCTTTGTTCTTCTTAAATCCTAAACATAAACTTAATTGAATTGTCGTTGTGAAACTGGATTCAATTAAACTTAAATTAAATTAATTTAATTAAATTGATTTTAATATTAATGCACTAATTATTAAAATAAAAATAAAATTAATAAATATTAGAAAAACAATAAATTATTAACGCCAATAATTAAAATAGTACTAAATGATATTAAACAATTAATAAAATATATCATGCAAAATGGTTACAAACAATAAAAATTAAGAATACCACTACAATAAAACTATTTCTAATGAAAATATCAATTGTAATTAATATATTATAATACTAATTATCGATATATAATAACAACTAAAAATATATAATAATTATTATTATTGATATATACAATATTTATATTTATAATTACATGTATCTAATAATAATGAAATATTTCTAATAAATTAATAATAAAAAATTGTTATAGTAAGTAAAATCATTTAATAATAATTTTGTTATTCAAATAATAGTTATTATTATAATTACATGTGAAATTTGGATTAAAATAATTAAGGATTATAAACAATAAAATTAATAATATTTTTAATTAATAAATATTCTCATCTTGTCACATTTTTTAATTAATTAATACTATTATATAATTAAAAATATTATTATGTTATAGGGAAAATTTATAATCTAATAACACTATTAATTATTAATATTTATAATTTATTCTTATTATATTTGTAATTATTGTTAACTAAATTGTTTGATAAATATTTTCCGTAATTATTTTTAAATTTTATTGATTATTTTTGTTACTATTAATTTGGTATAAATTAGAGTAATTATTATCAAAATTTAGATTAATGAACCTTAACTGAATTGAACCGAATTGAAGGTGAAAAGAATAAAGCTTTAATCATGTCCTAGATTTTTTTTTAATTCTATCTCGTTAGCCTTACAATAATAACAAAGAAAAAACTCACACACATGAATGTGAACTCGAACATGTAACCTCTATGATCATAGCTTCATGCTTCAACTACTAGACTAAGACCTTTGTCACAAAAGAGAGAAATGAAAAAAAGAATAAAAAAGTTTCATCTCCTAGATTTTTATGAGCAAATTCAATCGATCTATACTTTCATAAAAAAACTACATTGTTTTATATTTTCAAGTTTAGATGGTCTAAGATTTTTTAAATTGCAAAATTCACTAACCTATGTTTTCAAAACATATAACTAATATTGTGTGTATGTTTGGAACCAATGTAAAAGAAAAGAATTCAATTGGATTTCATTTGATGAAATTCTATTGAATTCATTTCCTTAAATAATTCATTTCCTCAATATAATTCTTTTATTTGGAAACTCTTTTTCACTGAAGAATTCAATTAAACTTATTTAAAAAGTTTCCTTAATTGATCCTATAATTTCAATTTCTCTAAATTGAAACATAAACTCTTTCAATGAAATTACAATTATTACATTAAAATAATTAACAAAGTTTATTGAAACTGCTAATTTTGCAAAAATGCAAACTAAAATAAACTATTTTTAATTATATAATACTATAAATATATACCTAGTCTCTAAATTTTAATATGGGTAAATAATTATAACCTCATTGAGATTTGGAATAATACACTACTAGATTCCTACGTTTTTTCAATACAATTACCACTTTCCCGAGTTTTGCTTTAATCCAACTACTACATCATTTTGTTAATATTCTTCACATTTTGATCAAAATAACTAATAGTATGACAAAATTACTCATTTTCTTCATTTGTCCATTTAGCATATTTCATTATATATGCATATTATTACTTCACTTAAATAAGTAGATTATATATTTTTTAGATGAAAACGATGAACTAAATGTCGTATAAAAATTATTTTATTTATGGTATTTTGTTATCATGAAAGTTTAGTACATGTGCTACCTTACCTATTGATTATAATACATCAAGACTTTTTGCATTTAAATGTAGTGCACAATTTTTTAACAAAAAAATCAAACGTTCTTGTACCATTTTCTTGCAGTAGCTGAGTTGGGATTCACCTAAATTGTTCATTCTCAACAACATTTTTGAGTTTCAAGATGTAAATTATAACGATAAATGGAGCTACAACATTACTTACATGGACACAAAATGCCAATAGCATTTCAAGTCTAAAGATTGTCAATCTTTTAAAACCTTAGTTTCCATGAGTTACGATTTCAATTTCAGTACAATAAGTACCCGAAAACTGATATTAATTTTTTAACAAGATTATTTAATATCAAATATTTTATATAAAAAAACTAATAGATTAGTGCAAGAAAATGGTACCCAGCCTTTAAAATTTTTGTTAAAAAAATTGTGCACTTACATTTATATATAAAACTTCTTGATATAATATAATCAAAGTAAGGTAGCACATGTATTAAATTTTCATGACAATTAATAAAAATACACAAAAAAAAAAAAGTTTTTCTACAAGTTCATCATTTTATCAAAAATTACATAATTTAATTATTTAAATGAAATGATAATATGTCCATATAATGAAAATATGGTTAATTAGACAAATGAAGATAAAGGGTAATCTTATCATAATATTAATTATTTGGATGGAAAAGTGAAGAATAGTAACGGAACGAGGTAGCAGTTGGATGGAAGCAAAACTCAGGGAGGTGATAATTGAATTGAAAAAACGTAGGATGGTAGTAGTGTATTAGTGCAAGTCTAAGGGAGGTTATAATTATTTACCCTTTTTATTATATAAATTCAATCTCAATAAAATGGAATATCTTACCAATTGAGAATCGACTATGAAATTAAATTTAAGTAACAAAATAATAGGAAAAAAGGTCCTGGAAAAGGATGAGATAGCAGGAGCTTTTATGGTAATTGAAAGATTTGGGAGCCCAGCCCAACTGAATTCGCATGATATCAGGCAACTTTTGCCTGATTTTTTTAATTCTATCAATTAGAACTCGAGAATAGATAGATTTCTTTTCACCATCCTCATTTCCAAACAAGAGAATCATCATTTGAATTGAATTCAATCAAAATGGTGGATTCCAAACACAGCCTGAAGTGTGACGAATATTGATTTCTTAGCGGCCTATGAGGTCCCTGTGATAATTGCGAATTTTCCTACTAGGTTTGGTTAAGTGAAGGGCAACAAATGAATTGTGGATGCAGCAGAAAATGATCGGAGTTCCCGTTGGATTCTTTGTTTGTACTGGAACTCAAGGAAGCGGCTAAGAGATTCGTAGTATGGCTGGTGGTCAAATAACCAAACGGAACTGTTGTTTGAATTTCACCTTGAAAAGAACGACACAAATGGGTATGCTTAGTTTCACCCTTTTTAGATTTCTACAAAATTGATTTGTTCATTAGAATGGAAAGTTAAAATCTTTGTGTTGGAATTGCTCTCAGATTTCTGTAAAACAAACAACTAAACACTCTTATGTGTTCATAAGCTGCTTTTTTTTTTTTTATCTCTGTTAAGAATGGAAAAGAGTATTGATGATGACGAGGTGGTGGAGGCAGCGGAGGCTGTGGCTGATGAGAGAGAAGGTGGTTGGAGGTGGTCAATCAGAGAGATAGCAGTAGTTGGAGGTGATGGCAGGTGGTCGTGGTGGTCAGAGTTGAGTAATGGTGTTGTAGGGTTTGAGTACGAAGAAGAAGGAAGTCTATTTTATCAAAGTATCCTTACTCCCGTCATCAATTTTAACAATTTCAGTGAAAAATCCCTCGGTTGCTAACACTTCAAAACCACGGACCTTCTTTTAAGATCTGAAATATTACAAACTCCATTTTAAAAATAATCCGAATCACGTAGTATTTTTTTTAAAGTTTACCCTAAATAATATGGACGCTATTGGATAGGTTTCTCTGGTTTTAGTGTGATGAATATCTTGTTTTTCCCCTGTAGATGAAGTGATATCTTTTTTTTCCTGTAGATGAAGTGTGGTCATAGTTGGATTTTTGTCGATGTTTGAGTTAATAAGGATAAACTTCAAGAAAGTACCATGTGATTTCATTTATTTGTAAAACGGGTTTTGCAAAGTTTTTTTTGCAAAAAGAGGTCTGTAATTTCAAAAAATTTGCAAAAGAGGGTTCGTAATTTCAAAATAATGGTGTTACATTGAATATTTGAAACAATTTAACATACTATTAGTTAAATCTTATTATTTAAAATTATACTTCATAATTTGAGTAAATTTAGGAAATATTTTTTATTTTTTATGATTTTTTAAAGTTCATTATCATAATTTAATTAAAAAAAATATCTAGACTATTCAAAAAATTACAAAATTTATGATGTGTATTGTATATTTATGAACCATCTCGTAAAAATTCAGATAAAAATGAACAAAATTATCCATTTTCGTTATATAATTTATTAATGAGAAACCTCTATTTGCAAATTTTTTAAAATCACAGACCTTTTTTGCAAAAATAAATTTCGCAGACCCCATTTTGCAAATGAGTGAAATCACAGGGTACTTTTTTTTAAGTTTACCTTATTTATTTTGCTGGACCAATTTTTTTTGTTTGTTGTCTCATTCAGATAAATTGCACAGAGCACATGGCTCGTAAATTCATTTGCACCTGAAATTTTTTGCATTTCTTTTTCCTTTTATTTATCATTTTAAAATATTAAATGTAAAATTTAACATTGTTTTTGTTATTTACCCTCTTAATAATTAAGAAAAAGATTAAGTATAGATGAAATTATTAGGTACAAAATAAGAAGAAAAAAAATTTATAAAAAAGTAAAAAGAATAAATTAATCATTTTAATAATGTAATAAATGTTTGATCGATTTTGATAAAAAAAATTATAATGACAATCTTTTCTAATACTAGAGGAACATAAGTCAATATACTTGACAATTTCCCAAGTAATGAGCAAGTCTTTGAAAAATGAAATCTGTGGCATTGCATTTTTCTAAATATTATGACATGAGCTTGGTTGAATTGTTTTCTGTGTATTCTCTACGTCTACTAAATATTGTCGTATTAACTAATTCACAGTTTTTAAAATAACAATTAACCGAATGAGGTGATTTGCTAATTTATCCTTTCATAAATATCATACTCTATTTTCAAGACTTCATTAATATGTTTAAATATTGATTTATATAGTCTTCTCATCTTGTTATTGGAGATTAAATTATGGTTACTTTGAAAGTTGAACAAATTAATAGGGGTACGAATGGAAAATTTAGAGGAAAAGTAAATTGGAAATACAAAATAACAATAAAAAAAAGATAACAAAATCCCTCTAAAACGATAATATTTAATAGATAGAGGGAGTATAATTTATTTCTGACGGTGTTCTTTGCCCTAATTATTATACTGTCCGAAGTCAAATAAACTTATATCAATGCTTAAAAATGTCTATCTTTTGAAATGTTCATTTAATAGTACTCTCTTCCTCTTGCTTGTTCTCTACGCATGCTCAGTCATGACAAACACACTCACCGTTCTCAGTTAAACCGGTGCTAATTACAAGAGTTGCAACTTCTCTCTATTGTAATTCTTCTCTGTAAATATTATCATTGGTCATTTCCTGGTATTTTCAAATAGAAATGTTCGTCGGGCGGGCTCGGATTGGGTTTCGTCTAGTTTGTGATTAAAAACACCAATCCAAACTCATATTTTAGAATTTCGAGTTTGATCGGGCTTGATCCGGGTTTACGGTGTCATTTCAAAACCCGATTTAAGCTCATGATTTTTTTATTTTAAATTTTTATTACACCAAATGAAAAATAATAACAAAATATACATGTCTTTATAAAAGACAATTATACATATTAATTTTTTTTCCATCTAATCGCATATTTACTGAAAGTCTTCAACATTTAGTTTAGTTTATGATCGTTAAATATAAAATTTTAATAGTAGAATATATAAAAACCTTACATGATTATTAAATAATACATATAAATATATAATAAATAAAATTATTATTCGTTATACCAGGTTCGTGTATTTACATAAAAACTAAGTCCGACTCATGAAATTTCGAACTTTAACGGATTAGGACTCGAACAGAGCTTAGTGAAAATATGAATGTCCAAACCCGACTCATATGATAACGGGTTTGGGTCGGGCTCATCAGGGGACCCGGCCCAGTAAACAGTTCTATGCTCAAAGTATGAAATCTCATCTCTGTTTAGCTTAAATATTACCGGATAATAGAGCATATATAAACTTAAAGTTAGAACAGGGAAAGAGGAAAGAAAAAGAAAAGCCGTGTAAAAAAATTCTGAATCAGAAGATATTGTTTGAGCGAAAATGTCAGGACCAATCTCTCAAGACTGGGAACCAGTGGTGATCCGCAAGAAGGCTCCTACCGCCGCCGCCAAGAAGGATGAGAAGGTTGTCAACGCAGCTCGCCGCGCCGGCGCCGAGATCGAAACCCTAAAAAAAGGTACTCTTTCTTGTTTTGTTTTTGCCTTTAATTTATTGTGTTGATCGCTGTTATTTCAGTTTATTGATCGATCGGGGCAAATCATTTGTTTTTTTTCTATATGCTAATACGTGGTATGATAGTACTATGCGTTGAACATTTTGTGACGATTTTCGAAAATTTGGAATGACTCTAAGGAACACTTTCTATTGGATTGTCATTTGTAAGCTTTTTCAGAACTGTCAATGTTCTTTCATTTTCCTCTGGTCTATTGATTTCTTAGCATCCTATGAGCTGATTTTTTTACAGGTTTTTATTTTGATTTTCGAATTCCCACCATCAATAATAGCTCAATTAGCATGTATGCCATTGTGCAGTTGTTCAGCTTCAAGAAATTTTGATGCTGTATATTTGGTAATAGATAATATGGATGCTAATGGATAGGTCTTCTCTAGTTTTAGTGTGATGAATATCTTGTTTTCTCCTTTGGATTATGTGTAGTTATAGTTGGATTTTTGTCAATGTTTGAGTTATTTATTTTGCTGGAGACCAATTTTTTGTTTGTTGTCTCATTCAGATAAATTGCACAGAGCACATGTCTCATAAAATTCGGTTGCACTTGAACCTAATATTTTGCGTTTTTTTGCTGGTTTTATTATTACTCAACTTTTGAATTACAGCAAGTGACATTTGATATTTTGATTCTGGAATGACACAGTTTGTATTTTGATGTAATATGCAGCAACTGCTGGTACAAATAAGGCTGCCTCTAGCAGCACTACTTTAAACACAAGGAAACTTGATGAAGAAACTGAAAACCTGACTCGTAAGTTGATTTTTTGTTTAATCTTTTCTTTTTCTGGTGTTTAATTTGTGCATTATATGCTCTTTAACAACTTATTTGCCAATCATTGTTTAGAGTCAATACTCTTGCAAAAATTTTTACACCCAATGATTTTAATGGCCAACCATTATATAGAACAAAAATTAATTATTGCCTTTGGTTTTCCGTTTTTGAGCTAGATGTTTCCTTGTGGTGCTCAGTGTGAGTTGTTTTCAACTTTTGTTCTGTTAATCCAAAGCTAATATAAGCCAATCTACTTGGGCAGTTGGACAATTGCCCTTAGTAATGAACAAGTCTTTGAGATGAGAACTGTAGCATTGCATTTTTCTAAGTTTTACGTCATGAGCTTGGTTGAATTGATTTTGTTTAATGTATGAATTATCTCTAACCATTTTCTTTGCACTAATTATTATATAGTCAACAGTCAAATCAGCTTATACCAATGCTTAAAAAGCCTACTTTTACTGAACTGTTTATATAGTAGTGCTCTCTCTCTCTCTTGCATGCTTTCTACACACAGTCATGAATACTCTCACAGTTCTCAGTTAAACCAGTGCTAATTACAAGAGTTGCAACTTATCTTCTACTGTAATTCTAGTCCTTTCTGGTATTTGTCAAAGTATAAAAACTGTTATCTTGATGTTCCGTGATCTTGAGTAGAGTTACTTTGTGTCTCAGTTCAGTGAAAATTTTAAGTAATCCGTTTCTTTGGACCCACAAGATTGCAGTGGCGAAAATGATAACTTCACCAATCAATTATTTATATTTGTTAACAGCATTTAAGAAAGTAGTGGAAATTAAAAGACATGTATGTTCTACCAAGAAAACCATTAACTTGCTATCCTGCTGCCTGCCTACCAGGCAGATATTTACCTTTGCTGGATAGTTATGTGCTTTATGTTCTATTCATAAGAATGATGGTTTGCCGCAAGGTAAAAGTAGTATTAAAATGTATGTATTTTGTTGTCGTGAACAGATGAACGAGTGCCAACTGAATTGAAAAAAGCCATTATGCAGGCTCGAATGGATAAGAAACTTACCCAGTCACAACTTGCTCAGGTCCCTCTCTCTCTCTCTCTCTATATATATATATATATATATGTATATATGTATATATGTATATATGTATGTATGTATGTATGTATGTATATATGTATATGTATATATGTATATATGTATATATGTTTTGCATACAAGTGTTAGAAAGTTCATCTTCAGTAAAGGAAATGATATAAGTTGGTTTGATGCAGTTGATAAATGAGAAGCCGCAGATCATACAGGAGTATGAATCTGGAAAAGCAATTCCGAACCAACAGATTATCGGGAAATTGGAGAGGGCTCTTGGAGCAAAGCTAAGAGGAAAGAAGTGAGTTTGAAGTTGTGTTAACTAATTGAAGTGCCTTTTGAGTCTAAAAAAATTAGTGGCATATATGAACCATTTTCTACCATTGTAATAGACCGCATGTTAGAAACTGGTGTTGTTAAGTGTGGAGATAGACTTGTGATGTTGCAATTTAGATGGATCTTTGCATGCAAATTTCTGTCTTTGTTGATTTTGAATGTTGGGTGTAAGGTTGTAAACTCTGTAGGGGAATATTTTCTGAGACAAGGAATTGCCGTTAAGAATTCTCGTGGGGCTATGTTGAAGAATTTTTGTTCGCCTGAATTCCTAACGGAATACCATTCCTCACCCCAAAAAGTCTCTGAACTCGAACTTGACAATTTTCAACAAGGATTCTCCAAATTCGCCGAGTAATTATACTATTTGTAGTTATTAGGAAAATAATCTCAATTTTGCTGCTCATTTGAAAATCAAAAACTAGTATTAAATTTCTTAGTGTTCACTAGTATTTTGATTTGAATGTTCTCTATGCTATTGCTTGTGTTCTCTTCTTTGTTGATGGTTTTTTAAATTTTTCTACATTTGTTTTGTGGATTTTGTATCTTTTGATACAATGTCTTAATTTGAATTTTTGCGTACTGAACTATCTGGTTACTTGAAATTTTTGTTTTAATTTTTGATGAGTTTTAAAAAATTATATGCAGTTTTGTATATATATATATAGACATTGAGAATGGCTAGTAATGCTATTAGGATTAAAGAATGCATATATATATATATATATATATATATATATAGACATTGGGAATGGCTAGTAATGCTATTAGGATTAAAGAATGCACCAGCAGTTTTCCAAAAAAGAATGGATAAAATTTTTGAGAATCTTTTAGAATTTACTGCTGTATACATAGGCGATATACTGGTTTTCAGCAAAACTGCTAAAGAACATAATAAGCATCTTAGACAAGTTTTTAAGAAATTTGAAGATAACGGTCTTATAATGTCAAAGAAAAAGATAGAACTAGGGAAAACTAGGATAAATTTTCTAGGAGTTATAATTGGAGACGGACAAATAGAATTACAACCCCATGTAACTACTAAAATACTAGATTTTCCAGAAAATATAAAAGAAAAGAAATAGCTTCAACAATTTTTAGGATTGTTGGATTATGCTAGACCTTTCATAAAAAAATTTATCAAAATACTTAAAACTGTTATACTTAAAAATGGGTAAAGAAGTTTTTGAGAAATTAACTTATAAAGACCATGAAATAATCAGAAATATAAAGAATAAGGTAAAAAATTTACCTAAGTTAGAAATACCTCTAGATACAGATTATTTAATAATAGAAATTGATGGATTTGCATCAGGATGGGGAGCTGTTTTAATCAGTAAACCATTCAAGACTTCAAATAAATCAGAAGAAAGAATTTGTAGATACTCTAGCGGATCTTATAAAGAAAAAGGAGAAATAAGCACAATAGACTCAGAATTCCTAGCTATATACTATGCTTTAGAATCATTTGAATTCTTTATAATCGGTAAAGACGAATTCATTATTAGAACTGATTGCATAACCATTGTTAAATACTATAATAATTTAAAGAAGGAAAAGAAAAGATCTTCATACAAGCGATGGCATAAGCTAACTTCACTCTTAATACAAAAAGGATATAAACCTCATTTAGAACATATACAAGGTGAGAATAATAAAATTGCTGATATATTATCAAGACTCTTACAATATTCTGATATTGCAAGAAATACCATACCAACAAAGAAAGAAGACTCAAAAGAATGAGGCCTTTCGTTCACAGAGACAAAGGAAAGATAACTAGATACCTCGGACATACTTCAGTGACTCCATCTTTGGACGACCTGGTAAATACCTCAAATACCTCAGAAGGTCATAATACTCTCAGAAATGATGAAATAATAAGAACGAACTAGCCTAAACTCAAGGCATTGGTGTTCTCAGAGAAACTTAATTTTTCAGACTATGGAGATACTACTTGGGCATTCAATTATCCCAAGGGCACTATACTCAATGATACTGAAAGAATACTCCTAGATAACTTATGGGTGGCAGTAAAGAAAGGAGACAGCAGACATGCTATTGCCACTAGTTTCGTTAACTCTATTAGCAAATTCTATACTTCGACTTGTATGCCAACGAGTTAATTCTGCTGATTCTTTGTATCTTATAATTTCTGAATTATAAAAATCAAGTCTGTTCTGACAAAAATTATAAAATAAATTAATTCTTCTAAGTCTATCTTCAGCGTCTTTTATTTTATTTCTTAATTCTAAAATTCTATTCATAGTATTTTACTAGTCTCAAAATCTTATATTAAAGTCTTCAGATTCTGATAAAATTATACCGGTTAATTCTATATTTAGTTCTTGTTTTTCTTTTTCTAATTCAAATATTTCTTGGGAATAGTATTTTATATTTCTTTGTGTAGCGGGTATCTGTATTTTATACCATTCTAGTAAAAGTCTCTGAAGTCTGTATTTAATAATTCATTAGTATAGTATTCAAGTCTATGTTCAAAGTAGTCTTTTAAAACTTTTCTTTGTCTTATTTTAATATCGATTCTTTCAAGTCTATTTTTGGTATTTATAATTTTATTCATTATCAGATTCTTAAAAACGTATATTAAAATCTTCCGATTCTGATAAAATAGTAGAGGTTAATTCTAAATTCAAAAGTCTTATTTCCTCTTTTATTTCTAATTCTCTTCCGGTATAGTATCTAATTTCTTGTAAATAAATAGGTATTTGATTTATAATCCATTCTTTAGTATGAGGG
>CATIWQ010326067.1:0-18639 GCA_949673415.1 Euphorbia schlechtendalii | reverse complement strand
GCGCAACATGTGATTCTTCAATGGCACACAAGAGAGCAGGAGAAATCTGTTCTCCTCTCTCAAGGTTTTCATCCTTGAAAGTAACAATTTGTGTTTGACATAGAGAGCGGAAGAGATGGCTGAGAAAGACATCACGAACATCTGTACCTCGAAAACTGATGAACACATCATATTTCCAGTTTGATGCAGGGGAGCAAGTGAAAGCCATAGCACACAATTAATGAAAAAAAGATGTATTGGACAGGAATTGAGATGATGAATGTATGGTACGTGAACTGTGAGATAAAGGGGTGGTATCTTGAACCCCTTGTTCCTAAGCTCGATATAAATTTTCTCAAATGCTCCTCAACTTTTATAAACTTTTATAAACTTTTATAAGCTGTCTAAAAATTCTCAATTTCCCCCTTAACTTTGAAATGTTCTCAATACCCTCTTAAATTTATCTAAACGTTCTCAATTTCCTCCTGCACTTATCTAAACTACACTCCATCACCCCCTCTATCTGAAGAACGATTTAGGGATTTGAACTTTTGTAATGTTAGAATATTAACATTGGGATATCTATTTCTTTTTTAATTTTTTTCATTAACGCGTTCATGTTTATTGGTCCACTAACACAACTTGCAACGTTGGATTAAGGGGGTGTTGGAGAACGTTTACACAAGTTCAGGGGGCATTGAGAACATTTCAAAGTTCAGGAGGAAATTGAGAATATTTGGACAAGTTCATAGGGGCATTGAGAACGTTTAGACAAGTTCAGGGGGAAATTGAAAACATTTAGACAAGTTCAGGGAGCATGGAGAACACTTCAAAGTTCAGGGGAGAATATGGACTTTATGGACAAGTTGAGGGGGTTTAAGATGCATTAGGCCTTCTCTAAATTAAAAGTTAGTCAGCTTAAAATTAGAATTTTAAATTAAAAGTCATTAATATCTAAACTTTTTTCAACTTAGAAAAATTACTTTTAAGTAAAAAGTAAGAAGTAATTTCTAGAAAATGACTTTTTCCCGAATTTTTGACCAAACAAATTACAATATTACCTCTATATTATATTCAACACTCAATAACTTTTTAAAAGAATGTCATTTTTAATCTTTTCAAGATTCAACATCTTATAAGTGACTTAGAATTCAGTTTTGAGAAACACTTTTGATGATTTAAAAATCATTTTATAGAAACACTTAACTACTTATTTTAAAACTCCTTAAAAGTTAAAAAAAAATACTTTTAAGTTATAAATTACAAGTCATAAATTTGAAGAAACACCCTGAAGTATAACGAGAAAGGTCAACAAAAAAAATTATAAACTACACAACAATGAGAGGAGTTTAGATTATCACAATTAGCAAAGACTTTTCCAACCTGGTATTACTGCTGATATAGTTGAATATTCAACTCAAGTATCTATCTATATTTAAAGAAATCCTTATCTCACCAAACATTCAAGAGAAACAAAAACAGATTGAATTCTACCACTTTTACAAACAACAACCAAGCATTAATCATGTGTGAGGTGGGGTCGGCTATATGGATGAACATTGTCTCACTTTATCCCAAACATGCACCAAACTAAAAACTACACCGGCTCTAATATTTCTTTGAAGATGAAAAGAGTTTTCACTTTTGGCGCTCACACCATTGGCCATAAAAATTACATTTGTGTATGTACTCTATCTCTGACAAAAAAATTGTACTACTGACAGGAGGCTTCTGCTGTAACCACTAAACATTAAGGTAAAACAGTAACAAAGAGAAACCTATCAAACAAATAGTGGACAAAAGATATAAAGCTTATAAAGTGAAGCACTTTATTTACCAAAAGACGAGCTATACATATATACGTACATTTATATTTGCTGAAAACAGCGAATGGGATTGGGATGTCTGTACATCAGGCACACTGATGACCAATTCAGATTATGTTCATAATCTTCGAATTTTTCTTGCTTGAGATAAGGAATCAGAAACCAAATTTTAAACAAAGTACGAAACATAATTCAGTAATTAACTTCTGAATTACGCTTTAACACATGCAAGAGTAGTGCATGATTTTAACTTCAGGTAAGTGAGACTGAGAGCAATGCTCGATTAACGATGGCACTTGCTCCACTGCAGTTTTATTCAAAATCAGACATCTAATACTCCTTGAAATCACTGGAAAGACGGTGATTGCGATGCAACCTTCAAGTGATGGAAAGTCAAGGCATTCTAGATAAAGAGAACTTAAAATATTGCCAAGACTTTTGCAACTCTCAAGATTCAAATGTCACATTTGACTTTCGTAAACTGTAGTCGACCAAATCTTGACCAAACTTGTACAGACTCTTAAAAGTAAGACCTTGAGTTTTGAAAATTTAGACAAGTCTGCAATTCTGATCAGCTTCTTTGAGTAATTGAGGTCCATCAACTTCAAATTATCAAAACACAGCAAAGAAAGTACAACCATAATTAGAAAATATAATTTTTTATATGAATGATTTTATGAAACATACATCACAGAAATAATACCTGATTTTTGTTCCAAGTAGTTCAACATTTTACTTTTGAACTTGCAAGAGACTTGGCCATAGATTCTCCTTGCTATAGTAGTTTTTAACTATGCCACCCATACCCTAAATTTCCAGAAACCATACATCTTTCAATCTAATATAGAGTTTTGATTCCATATCACTGACACATGAATCAACTGAGACATAAGAAAATGCATGTACTTTCTAGTGGATCAGACTAACAATTTCCTCGTATAGCTCTGAATCGGATCTGATTACAATAAAGTGAGCACTTATAAGTAAAAGCAAGCAACTAGAAAAAAGTATAGGCACTGAAAATAATGGATTAGACTAATAAGCTCAGAGAATTCTTTGAAAAAGTAAAGTAAAAAGAACATACTTGAAATTTCGTGAATCGAAACCAGACATCTCTGCTGTTTCCATCAGAGCATTGCTCCAGCTTTCTAATCTACCGTCAAATTCTTCTCCAAGTAGTCCTTTAAGTGCTTCTCCAAAACAACCTCTCAATTCCTGAATATCGGTTGGATCCACATGGTAGAAAACTGGCACTACTATTTGTCCCATCCTTGTCTTGCAATTTACTATCTTCACCAATTCATCTAAACACCACGGAGAACTTGCATAATTTTCCGAGAAAATGACAAGCGCAACATGTGATTCTTCAATGGCACGCAACAGAGCAGGCAAAATCTCTTCCCCTCTTGCAAGGTTTTCATCGTTGAAAGTAACAATTTGTTTTTCACATAAAGCGTTGAAGAGATGACAGAGAAAGCCATCACGAACATCTGCACCTCGAAAACTGATGAACACATCATAATTCCAGTTCAATGGAGGGGAGCAAGTTAAAGCCATAGTACACAATTAAAGAAAATAACAGATGTATAGGACGGGAATTGAGATTATGAATGTATGATGTGAGAACTGTGAGATAAAGTATCATAAGAAAGGACAATACAAAATTCTAAACCACACAACAGTGAGAGGAGTTAAGATTATCACAAGTTGCAAACTATATATATTCTAAAGACTTTTCCAAACTGGTATTAACTCTTCTTGTAAAGAAACACATCATAGAGTTGAAAATTCAACTCATATTCATATTCTTAAAAAAGCCTAATCTCAACAAATATTTAAGACTCAAGAGAAACACCAACAATTGATACCACATTTATAAACAACAACAACAACAACCAAACATTAATCTCATGCTAGGTGGGGTCGGCTATATGGATGCTCTAACGACATGTAGCTATGGTTTTCCTCAATATAATCTTAGAACTACTTCTTCCTCTACTCTTACTATCTATCTTTAAGTCCTCACATGCATCCATAGGATTTCCCAACACATGTTCATATCACCTCGAACGACATTCTCTCACTTTATCCTAATCTTTCCATGACCATAACAACTCTAATATGTCTTTGAAGATGAAGAGAGCTTTCATTTTGGCTCTCACACTGTTAGTCATAAAAACTACATTGTGTGTAGTTACTTTATCTCTGACAAAATAAATTGTACTACTAACAAGCTTCTTTAGGTTACCACCAAACATAATGGTTAAACAATAACATAGAAAAAATCTCCACCACTGTTTCCATTTAAATTGAATGAGACTTTCTATACTGGAAAAACGTGTTGTTTATGCCAAACTGGGATGTCTCAATCAAATACTAGTTCTCTAGCATAAGAAACGGCCTAGCTGCTCATAAATTTGATCTTTCAACTCAATTTTTTTCCTCTTCTATATTTTTTAATTTAAATTGATATCATAAAAGAAGTCGTGTATCAACAATCACTGTATTAATATGTTCTTGAGATCCAAACATAAAACCATTGAATCCTACCCAACCAAAGCCTCCAACCATTGTAATAAATCGTAAAGTAATATATGCAATTAAATGGATTTGTAACATTGCTTTATCATTTCTTAACATTCATCATTCAAGTAAAGAAACAAAAATTTGAATTTCCCAGAAAAATCCATGTTTCCCACGAACCAATCATCTAACGAGAACTTAAAAGAAAGCCAAAATTGAAGAATAGAACAGGTAGAAATAGAATACCTCGACAGCTTCAGGAGACAAACGAGATTCAATTTTTTCTCTACACAATCTCACAGTCGCAATGTAATCCGCGATTCTTTGTAAATTGGAAGCACATGGCGCGTACTCTGCAAAGAGCATACTGTGCAAAGCAATGGCGGTTTAAATTTAAGTTTGAGAAGTCAATAAATTAAGTTCAAACCCATCATATTTCTCAAATGGGCCTAAACCTAGCCTGTTAGAATCAAAATTTGAGCCTGCAGTGCGCTCAACGCTTTGCTTGTTTTGGGTTGTAAGAAGGTTTACGATGCGTCGTGGCTGCGAGCGAGTCATTGAGCTAAACTGAACTTGGTGGAAGATAATTTGTCTCTGATTTCTTCTTGTAGAGTTGCTGTTGAGGTAAAAGATTTCTATCTCTCTCACCTAAAATTAATTTTTTTTTCGGAGTTTTTTATGCTAAGAAATAAAGAAACGTATGAATTTAACGGATTCCATCTACGAACATCAAAGTTAGGTTTTTTGTTTACTTGATTTTAATGGCGTAAATCAACTGGATGTATTTGATAAATCAAAGTCTGCTAGGTTAATTTTATTAATGCTTATTTGAAACGAAGAATTATGGCTTCTTACTTGTCATCTTTGAACAAATATGTTTCTCACTTCAGTATTTATGCAAACTTGTAATTGGATTTAGTTGCTACTGGTAATGTTTAGGTTCTTGCAGACAATCATTTTGATTATAAGCCTTCTTTAACTAATTGAATTTGGAGACTAGATTATTTTACTTTTAATATTTGTTCACTAATTATGCAATTTTTTTTTCTTTTTTGTGCTCTTTTCCTAAGATGGAGGAGGAAGAGGTAAACCGATGTCAAATTCAGGAATGGTACCCAAAATTTAAGTCTCTGTCAATCAAAACTGTGATTCATGAGCTTCCAGAATCTCTTGTTGAGTACCTTCTTGATGATTCAGGTCCTTTTATTCTCCCTGTTTCTGTCTCCGATAAAGATGCTTTGCCCAATAGAATTCATAACCCTATAGATGAAGAAGACTATCAGGTTTCCGAAGGTTCTGGAGATGAAGCAGAAAAACCCCTTTCAACCCCTTCTTTCCCTGAACTTGAATTGAAGATCAATGAAACAATAGAAACCCTTGGAGGTGCAGTTTTCCCAAAGCTAAATTGGAGTTCACCCAAAGACTCTGCTTGGATTAGCACCTCTGGTACTCTTCGTTGCACTTCATTCAGCGAAATTGCATTGTTGCTTCGAGCATCTGATTCATTGGTCCATGATTTGTGCCATGCCTATGATTCATGTGCTCATAAATCCTCTTCTAGGCCCCCGAGTTTTTTCCTTGCTCTTCGGAAGTGGTATCCATCTTTACAGCCAGAGATGGAATTCCGTTGCTTTGTAAGGAATCATCGCCTTGTTGGGATTTCGCAGCGTGAAGTAACTACCTTTTATCCAGTTCTCCCTGAGAAGAAAAATATTCTACAATCATTGGTTGAGGACTTTTTCGACGATAATGTGAGGTTGTGTTTTGAGTCTGAGAATTACACGTTTGATGTTTATGTCACAATGGATGAGCGCATCAAAGTTGTTGACTTTAATCCTTGGGGTGCTTTTACACTTCCATTGCTTTTTACGTGGGAAGAATTGGAGCAGAGAGTGGAAAAGGGGGATCATGTGGACTTCAGAATCGTGGAGAGTCGATGTGGAATTCGGCCAGGTTTGAAAACGGCAGTTCCACAAGATTATTTGGATACTGGTCCAGGAAGTGGTTGGGATCAGTTTTTAAGGAAAGTTGATGCTGAGTTCCAGCAACAGAGAACCTCTGATGCTTGAAGATTTTCGGTTTCTCTTGTGATTCGTATCATAGCTTGTTTTGACATTGTTCTTTCCAGAACTGTGATTTCGTGTGAAAAGTTATTGGTCAGCCATGGTTCTGTTAGAGGATATGCAGTTGTCATTCAGCGTCCAACATGCCGATATTGTAGTAGACAAACATGGAAAGCCATTCATCTACACTTTGGTAATCTTTTAATATTAGCAGTTCTACTCAATACTTGTTTAAATTGTTTTACATTTCTTTCCTGAGACATAAATTATAACTGTTTTCCCCCTAGTTGTTTTAATTTTTTTTTTCTTCTGCCATTTTTAGACTAAGATAATTGATTTTCTTAGTATATATCACAATGAGAGAGAAATGTTCCTGAGTATATTGAAATTTTAGAATAGTGATGTAGTATCGCTAGTTTATACGCCTAAGAGAAGGTACATCATTATGTAGATAGAGAATCTAGTCCAATGATCAATAGTTGAATGCCCCCAGTCGTGAATTATCAAAGATATTAAAAATGTTAGGTAACTATTACAATGAATAAAAGAGTCAAAGTAATTTTTGGAAGGTTGACAAAATTTGAATGGATTTACAAGTAACTCTCATATTAAGCAAAACAGCAAATAATGTTCAACTTAACAATTGATTGCTAAAAATTACAATTACATTTGAAATATATGACAAAAAAGAGAACGGGGTGCAAAATGACTGGCAAATTACATTATTCATGTTACAACTAGAATTATTTTTTACACAAAATAACACAACTATTCACAAAAGTAGAATCAGGAAGATGATTTTCTGCTGTCTAAACATGTGTCATATGTAAACCTATGGCCTTAATACATGTCCTTTCTAGAACTGTTTAAAGAAAACACATCCCAATTTCCATTGTTGGAGTAGGAAAAATGAACTTCTGGCACATGCTCAACCTTCCAGTGATCTCCATGCTCTCCACTTGGATCAACTTTCATAATCAATTCTATCGGCATGTTAATAAATTCCACAACTTTGAGCTCTGACAATTTCTCAATGCCAGGTGGCACCGACACCATTGAATAACAGTTCTGAATGACTAGCTTTTCAAGATGAGGCATCGCCCCATTCTCCACCTCCATAAC
Organism: Euphorbia schlechtendalii; assembly: GCA_949673415.1. Lineage (NCBI taxonomy): Eukaryota > Viridiplantae > Streptophyta > Magnoliopsida > Malpighiales > Euphorbiaceae > Euphorbia > Euphorbia schlechtendalii. The sequence continues at coordinate 11,126 of CATIWQ010326067.1, read as the reverse complement.
TTCAAGTTTTTCTAACTTGTTCAGACCCAAGAACTTTAGGCTTCGAAACGTTTTTCTCTTTAAACATAATCTTGTCCCTTCATAAGCCTGAATAAGCTCCAGATGCACCAGTTTGGGCAGATTGTGAAGTTGAAGAACTGGATCATCGCTTAATCGGCTCCATTTTAGCACCACCTTAACCAAGCAATCGAGTGAAGATATCCATTCTGGAACTTTCTTCAAATTTCCTGCTAAGTACAACCTCTGAAGATATTGAGGAGGATAACATATGTGATCCAAATCAATCGTCTCGTTTTCTGCCATTGAAGTAATTGACAGAGCACGGAGATTATAGAGCCTTTCTATGGATGTAGAGAGAGCCTTTCCATTTTCTTTCTTCAACTTTGTGATCCCCAATCTTCTTAAGTTGTTGAGTTTCCCTAGCTCTCTCATAAGTTTGCTACTCTCATCGTTAGCTTCAATGAAGCAGAGCTTTTGAATAGATTGAAAACTGCCTATTTCATTTGGTACCTTAACACCATATTTGTTGTGAATCTTATCATCTGGCGATATTTCATAACGATACACCAGTAGGTGCTGAAGTTTCTGGAGCTTCAAAATCTCAGCAGGCAATTCAGTTACGCAAGCATGTTTCAGATCTAAAGTTTCCAAGTTTTGCAAATTCCCGATAGATCTTGGTATCACTTTAACCTTAGTATTCCTCAAACTAAGATACTTGAGAAGCCTTAGTTTGCAAATCTGTTTCGGAAATTCCTTCAACGATGTACCCTCCAAATCTAACACAGTAAGAAGCCTCGACTCTTCAAGAAACAGATTAAATACAGCCGCTTCTATCTTGCATGATATAAGCAAAGAACGGAGTCCAGGTGCACTTTCTTGCTCTATGCTTGGTGTGGTGTGATGAATCGATAAGCGTCGTGCTTTTTCCAGCCACATCTCGCCTTTATCCTTGACTGACGTCAAAAAGTTCAAATCTTTCGCTTTGGAAATCAGCATCTCATAAACAAGGTCGTGGATGTGGCATCTTTTGACCCGTCCATCTATTGTTTTTTCTGTCACTTGAACTAAGCTTCTGTTTATAAGCTCGTTCAAATAAGTTTCAGCGACTTGCTCTAGTGGCATTGCTCCCCGTTCATTTACAAACCCTTCTGATATCCACAGCCGAACAAGTCTGCTGCGTTTAATTGGCTGACCTGCTGGGAAAAGGCTTAAGCAGAGCAAACAAGATTTGAGATAGTAAGGCAAATCATTGTAACTAAGTAACACCACTTTTGTCACGCTCGTGGTTTTTTCGTCACTGTCAAGGCCACGAGCAATTTTCTCCCAATCCTCTATTCTACTTTTGCTCTTTGTCGCTAGAACGCCTGATATTGCCACAATTGCTAGTGGCAACCCTTCACATCTTTTTAGGATCTTCTTTGACACGGCCTCCAATGGGGGGTGATAGGCGCTGTGAAAAAAAACCTTGCTGGAAAATAAATTCCACGAATCATTTTCTGATAGTGCCTTCAAGTTGAAAACCCTGACAGGAGATTTTGTGCTGCTGGCAACCATCGGTTCTTGTGTTGTGAGCAGTATTCGGCTGCCGTAATTGTTGTCTGGAAGTGCTTGCTCAAAAACTTCCGTGACTATAGCATCCGATACATTATCGAGCACTATTAAATACCTTCTTTGCTTAAGGAACTCATTAATGATACTTATGAGCAGGTGTTTAATCTCACTCGTGCTGTCCACTAGCAGAGGTTCTGCTTTGTGAAGAACATGGAGGAGTTGATCAGTCAGATCCTTCAGTAAGTCCTCGATCTTCGAAAATCGAGAGACTGTAATCCAAGCGCAGAATTTGAAGTGTTTTTTCACTTCAGCATCGTCAAACACGCTTTTCGCCAATGTGCTCTTCCCCAAACCGCCAACTCCAACCACCGAAACCACTTGCCTATCAGATTGGCCATCAACGAGCCAGTCAATGAGCTTCTGTTTGTCCCCTTCAATTCCAACTAAATTTGTTTCTTCTAGAAGATCGGCTTCCCTCTTTTTGGGAAATTTTACTGCATCGCTGGAGGTGAAACTTTCGATGACCAAACCATGTTTTATCCAGTACCTCTTGTGTTGCTTCGAAATATCTTTCACCCTCGACTTTATGTCTTGCATTTTTAGAGACAATCGGAGGCGATCTTTCGAAGTGGTGATACATCGAAGGAGTTTCTGCCCAAAGAAGTATTGGTTGTTACTTGCAAGATTCAGTCTGATTTCGTCGAGAGCGTCATCCATGTAATAAACTATCTCTATGACTTTCAAGAGCCATAGCTTGAGGTCCAAGTTGCTGTCTTCCATTGATTCTGCAACTCTCAAGAAAGTCTTCATGAACTGCAATTCGTCGCTGATGCGTTCGGAATCTTCATGAACACTTGACAATAGTTTCTCCTCTTCTTGGAGTTTCGTGAGTAACAAGTCGACGCAAACTTCAGCCATCTTTTGTCTCTGACTCTACCCTTGGCCTCTCTTATGGCTGATCAAAAGATTATGTGATTTCGACGATGTTTGGCTACATTTCAGCCTTGGAAAACATGTGTAGGCTAGGTTTATGGAGGAGAGTAAGGAAACTTGTAGTTTCAGTATTTCGATTGATGAAAAGGCGGATAAAACAACCATAAATTGAACAACGATAGAATAGGCTTTTGGTGCAACTGGGGAAAGGGTTCGTATTTTTTTTTTTTTTTTTGGCTATTTGGTTTAGTTTTGCTATTGCTTCAGTTTTGTCTGAATAATAGAATTTATAAACAAATACCTTGATTTTATTAGTCCAAATTCCTTTAATTTTATTAATCCAAATTCCTATCTGAATATAATATTTGCACTAAATTTTGATTAATTTATATTGACAGTAGCAACTAGCAAGAGAATCTTTTGTGGCAATCTTCATTTGAAGAAAAAGGCAAAGTACATGGTAAGCCCCATAAACTTGGTAACTTTTGCCTAATGCTCCCCTGAAACTTCCAAGAAAACTTTTGAGCCCTCTAAACTTGGTACAAGTGAATCTCCAACATCCTAAACTTGGTACAAGTAAATCTCTGAACCCCCTCAACTTGGCATAATTGAATCTTTGAGCCATTTTCTTTCAACACATGAGTCTAAACAAAATGTAGTAATGGATACACATTTCATATGCCCACTCCATTTTCATGAATTAACTAACATCTATATGATCAAGAGGGGATTCGAAGGTTCATATATGCCAAGTTGAGGAGGCTTGAAGGTCCAATTTGCCAAGTTTAAAGGGTTTAAAAGTTAATTTGAAGGTTTAGGGGGTAATGGGCAAAAGATGTCAAAATTTAGGGGCTCAAGATGTATTCTGCCTTAAAAAAAAAAGTCCGGAGTTCGAGCCATGAAATTAGGCAATGACATGTGTCATAGTTGGTTGTTTGAAATTCACATCTTGTGGTAGGCCATTCCCTGTGTCTTGTTTAAGTTTATGAACGTCGGAGGAATCTCGATTTGATGGTCTAACCTTTATGTTCAAATTAAACTTTTCGTTCCAGTATTAACTTTATGTTGGTTCAACATAAAGTTTAATTTGATACCCTACCAATTGAACTCTAGATCAGCTCAAACATCGAAGCTTTTTATACAAACGCACATTGGTTTTTTCTTCCTAGAGGAAAAATCACACGATAACTTGTCGAGATGATAGTCTAAGTGATATTTTGTAATTAAAAATGTAGAATCTCCAGAATGTATGTGTTGTGCTGAACACAAGTTAATTAAACTATTGTCCATGATGCTGACATAATGCAATTAACTATGGGATTTAGAATGTTAATTCTTAATCTCATTGGAGGAGGTCGTTGACTTTTGACTAATTCAATTCTATTCAGTTCTTAAAAGAAATTGAGGTCACGTTGTGAACATTATGCAATAAGGAAAGAACAGTTCAATGCGAAGACTTTTTAGAGACAGCAACAGAAAGTTGTAATAAAACCACAAGTTTCATACGACTTGACTTCATCTTATTTGTAATATACCCTTATTTTATAAATGTTACAATTCTGTACAAATGACAGCAGAATGATGTTATTAAAATTGGATCCGACTAGCTGTTTGATCTGTTCAATTTGGCCTCTTATGACTTGAACTTGTCTGATTTAGTTGTTGTGGCTGTTATTAATTTCTGTCTCAAAAACCAGTTAAAAACATTTGTTCGATGAAAAACACTTCAACCTTCTATTTGATACCAAAAAGATAGAAAAAAAACCGAATGTTAGAAGAAGTTTTCAAACACCAACTCAATAGAATAGTTGGTTTTATGTGACCCATTTGGGATTGCTTTCTCATGTTACTTTTCCGAAAAACTCTTTCAAGCTTATCCATGGTGCCTGGAAAAACTCTGGAAATAAATAAGAAACAGTTCCTAATTAATACTTAGTCAAAATCTTTTATCTAATGTAAAAATATGTTTTTCTAAATAAAAGTTCAGACAACAATCCTAAACATTCCATATGTCTATCATTTTAGCTTAATTTAATGACGTGCAGCATAGAATGACTTGGAAGAAACTAGTTTACTTTAATCGTTGCCCATTGGAAGTGCAATGCTTCACGCGACTAATTTTTAATAACAACTTTCTGGCGGATTGAAGAATTTATTTATATATAATTAAAGAATATAATAAAAGAGAAATTAAAATTTGAATGATTGCTCAGTTTGAATGTCAAAATTTGAATATAGAATATTAGTTGGTTTCTTATTGTAGTTAAACATAGATTCCATCAATATTTTTTGTTGAACTTTCTCTCCTGATGCTAGTGGTGAATATGAAAATCATCGAAAACAATCCTTCTATAGCTAGGCTGGTTCTGGTGGTTATTTATTCAAATTCCTCATTAGGTTTGTATCCTCAATAAGAAATTCAAAGTAAAACCAAATTCTAGCTTAAAGTCCTGCATCAAATTCAAGGGGCAATCAACATTCTCACATCACAGAAATATAGAAAATGAGTAAATTACAAATGGTTTTAGCTGACAAAGTGACAAGCGGAATAAATCAAACTTTACAAGGAGAAATAGTCCCCTTAATCAAATGCACTATCATGACAACCGTCAGCCACCGGAAAACCATGTGAATAGGGGAAATGGGATTTTCCGGCGATTTGGCCCCTACGACAATTAGACTTTTATGAACAATACAAAGGTCTGGGCTCATCTTGAGTTCTAAAAATTGCATCTCTAATCTCTGCAGAAGCACATGATCTATAGGAAGAAAAACAATAAACAAATTGTTGTAAATTATCTCAATTATTCAACTAGACTCTCCCTCTCAAGAAATTAATAACAATTCAGGTTTACTTATTTAACAGAGATTAAGCTTTTACAAGTATAATATTTATTGATATTCTCCCTTCATTTACCAAAAAAAAAAAATGGGACTTTCGTTGAATATAATTTCTTTTGAATTGAGTTCATATTCTCCCAAGTTATTTAAAAAAAAGATTGCTGATGGGAATCAACTATCAATTTCTAAGTTGGTGAATACGAAAAGGTATGGAAATTAGTATTTTCAACATACGAAAAGCCACCAAGAATTTTCCTTTTTAAATATACAATAGTAGAGAAAAGAATAGGAACATGCACCTGTTGGCACTCGGTAATTTGACTTGGATATAATATGAGACAACACAGCAACACACACACCTGGCTAGATCCATACATGTAGAGCTTCGTCTCGTTCAAATATTCCGAAATGTAAAATGTTCTGCCATTATAAGAAAAGCTCAGTACAACAAAAAAAATTCAGTTGTCTCATAAATTTACCTCACAAGATAACAGACCTTCGTCCTTTTATTCTGCTAGCTTTTTCTTCGGGATGGCCGATGGTTCAGTGACCTTCCTACTCAACAAGCTCTCAGAGTTTGTGCAAAAAGAGAATGAGTTATTAAACGGCATCGAAGCAGATATCACATTCATGGAGGATGGACTAGCCATGTCATCGGCCTTTCTAAGAGTTGCGGAAGTAAGCGAGGAGCATAACAACAATGACTTAATCAAAGCTTGGGTCAAGAATGTGAGGGAGATGAATTTCGACATGCAGGACGTTGTAGATGAAATCAAGCTGAGATTCGCACACAGCCAGGGGCAAGAAGGAATCTGTGCTACTTCTTTCGATAGAACCTGTCATTTTATTCAGTCTCTGAAAGCTCGTCGTCAGATTGCTAAAAGGATGCAAGGAATCAGAAGCAGACTGAACGATATATCAGAGATCTACAGAACGTTAGAAACGAGCAATATATGGCGAGGAATCAATGACGGGAATACAATGCAGTTGAATGACAGACCAGACGCTCTTCTCGATGAAGCCAATTTGGTAGGCATCGCAGAAGCCAAGAATCGGCTTATTCAGTGGCTCCTTAGGGGCAGGCCAGACCGTGAAGTTGTTGCTGTGGTTGGAGAAGGTGGGCTGGGTAAAACTACGCTGGTCAAACAAGTATATGATGATGCTGAAGTAAAAAAACACTTCAAGTTCCGGGCTTGGATCACTCTAACCCGGTATTTCAATCCAGTTGACCTTCTCAAAGACATGCTAAAGCAGCTATTCCGTGTTATGCGGAGGCAGAGTCCCTCAGAACTTGACAGCATGCGCATTTCTTCTCTGAGAAATGAAATAAATGAATTCCTTCAAAAAAGAAGGTACCTTATTGTATTAGATGATGTGTGGGAGCAAGCGGCTTGGGACACATTTCAAATGGCGTTTCCGAACAACAGCAAGGGCAGCCGAGTTTTACTCACGACGCAGATTTTATCCGTCGCCAACCGCTTCTGCTCCGAATCCCGAGACAAAATCTATAGGATGAGGTGGTTGTCTCGACAAGAATCTTGGGCATTGTTCTGCAACCACACCTTTCAAGGAAATCCCTGCCCTGAAAATCTGTTGAATGTCTCGGGACGAATCCTAAACAAATGTGGAGGGTTGCCGCTAGCAATTGTAGCAATCAGCGGCGTGTTAGCAACAATCGACAACAGCAGAATAGATGAATGGGAGATGGTTTACCGAACGCTTGGTGCCGACATACAAGATGGTGGCGGTCTGGGAAGAATGAGAGAAGCACTCTTGTGTAGTTACTATTTTCTCCCTTCCTATCTCAGATCTTGCTTACTCTACCTCAGCATCTTCCCCGAAGGCTATCTGATCGAAAAGATGAGACTCGTTCGATTGTGGATCGCTGAAGGATTCGTGACGAGAGCCGAAGGGAGGACATTGGAGGAAGTTGCGGAAAGCTACCTGAACGGGCTCATCGAAAGAAGCTTGATCCAGGTTGTAGAGATGAACGGTGATGATCAGGTGAAACAATGCCGTATCCAAGGCGTCCTGCGTGAGATCATTATCTCCAAGGCTAAGGATCTGAGTTTTGCAGCGACGGTTAAAAACAGAGTCCCTGAAAGAGTCCGTCGTTTATCCGTTCACAATGCACAGGCAGCTTATTTCAAATCGAGATTGTGTTCATTATTTGTGTTCTGGGGGCTAGAACCTTCTCTCGAAAATCTGCCATTTAGTTTGACTTGTACCCATTTGAGAATGCTGTTCGTGTTAGATCTGGGAGGCACTCCTTTGGTTGAATTCCCAGATGAAATTACCAGCCTCTTGCTGTTAAAGTATCTGAGTTTGAGAAATACCAAGGTGAAGTCCATTCCGAGCTCAATCTACAAATTGCAGTACCTCGAGACTCTAGATTTGAAGAATTCTCGAGTCACGGAGTTGCCTAGTTCAATTACAAAGCTCCAGAGACTCCGCCATTTACTTGTTTATCGGCGCATAACTGAGGTCGATGACCATGTGCAGACCAAGTACACCGTTGGGTTCAAGCTGCTGACTCATATAACAGGTCTGCAATCCCTACAGAAGCTTTGTTTCATAGAGCCTAACCGAAACATCCGTCTCCTGAAAGAAATAGGAATGCTCAAAAGGCTGAGAAGGTTGGGCGTCGTAAACATGAGAGAAGAAGATGGAGAAAATCTGTGTTCTTCCATCGAGGAGCTGGCTAACCTTCGCGCGTTGTCGATTTCCTCAATCGGAGAAAACGAGGTCATTGATTTGAATCACATGCATTCAGCTCCTCCATTTCTTCAACATCTATACCTGACAGGAAGTTTAAGGACGCTGCCAAGCTGGATATCATCTCTAAATAGTTTAAAGAAGCTGGTCTTGAAATGGAGTAGGCTACTTGGAAATCCACTGCCACATCTTCAGCGTTTGCCCAATTTGTTACATCTTGAATTTTTGGAGGCCTACAATGGAGAGAAACTGGAATTCGAAGGAGGATTTGGAACACTCAAGTTTTTGGGTATACACAAACTAGACAGACTCAAAGATATAAGTGTGCAGCAAGGAGCAATGCCTTGTCTTAAAAAGCTAGTTGTTCAGAGGTGTCAGCTGCTGAAGAAGGTTCCATCAGGGATAGAACATCTCCACCAGCTAAAAATCATAGAGTTCATTAACATGCTGATAGAATTGATCGTGACATTACATCCAGATCGGGATGAGTATGGAGATTATAGAAGGGTTGCACGAGTGCCAGAGGTCAATTTCTATACTTACTGGAATAATGGCAGCTGGGACGTCTTTTCCTTGGAGAGATTCAGAGAGGAAATTATTGCTCAGCTTGACCAAAGGATCGTGATCCCTAGGACTTTATCCAGGCAGTTGTCTGCAGTCGCCATAGATGGAGGTGGTCGTGCTTTAACACCTATAATTGGTACGGTGTCAGCCATAATTATTATAGTTGCAATAGTTTATCAATGGCAACGGTAAAAATAAGATTAATATTTATTTGTATTTGAGTGAGCATACAAAATTCTTTTGAGACAAATTCTTGTTTTTCAGCAGAATTTTTTTTATGGATAGGTGCAACTACTGTAGTGAAATTAATTTAAAGTACCAAACTTCCTATTACTTGGTTTGGTAATTTTTCACTTCTATTTTTTGGCAAAGTTAGTTTTATTTAAACTGAATTCTGTCATCCTTCTAATGGCTGTCATCCTTTCTTGTAAGAGCCACATATATGACACATTTTTTACAAGAAATCTTTCACGAAAGTTTTGACTTCATGAAGAAATGTTTGTGAAAAATTATACTTAATGTAGATAATAACAAAATGATATGACCCCTCTCTATCAGAAGCCTTAAGCTAGCTTAAATAGAGAAATGTCAAGCATGTGACAAATGAAGGAGATACTTCCATAATTTCCTTGTTATCTGAGCTCTTAATAGCTTATATCAATTGTTGGCAGGCCTCATTTTAGAGGATTATTGGGCCACTACACGAAAATGTGTATACTCATTGGTGATACAATAGATTTCTTTAGTGATGCACACTAGTCTGTGATAGTAACACTATTAGTGAAACTCACCTCTAGATCCCAAAAATTTGTGGATGACTTCACTATTAAATATCCTCTGAGGACTTTTGCAGGCGTGATTCATCATTAAAGTTTTTAAAAGGAAAAGAACAACAAAAAATTGGATTGAAGAGAACTCTACCTATTAAATTAAAGAAGAAACAAGCGAAAACATTTCATGCATTAAGCAACTAAACTCAGTTCTCTGCACACTACAATTAAGCGTCCATCCCAACTACGCAATAGGACTTCAAAGATCTTGTCAGTGACCCAATTCTCCATCAAATCCGGAAGAAACGCATATATGACAAGATTATACGCCCAAGTATTCTTTGTTCATAACTGAGCAGATAGATCAAAATACTTAGCGAGTGCGCAGAGAGAGTACCCAAGTATAGAAGCATAAAACTCTACTTGTATAGACATAAAATTCTTAATAATAAGAAAGGATACATACCAGAATAGGACGTCAAAACTTTAAAACTTGAGAAGTCATTGGTATCCACTTTTGCACTCTTCCACAGAGTAGAATTCCAAGCACCAGCCATGGTGATTACTCCATTTTGTTTGGTGGCACATGAATCGAGTGAATGTGAATGTAGATCATTCAAAATGCTCTGGCAATGGTAGAGATGATAGTATTGGAGGAGATTAGAAACCTGCTAAACAAATCAAAATCAACCTCAGTTCCGGAATTAAAGTTAATAAAATTAGCATTTAAACCTTGAGCAGAAAAATAGCATTCACATCGAAATCTAAGAACAAGGTTAACTAACTTGAAAATTAGGATTTTTTTGTTCCCTGAAATCTTTATAATCATTATATGCCAATCAGCAGAGTACAAATCGAAAATCAAACACACTGCAAAATGAATATCAAGTTAGCTAAACAGATAAATGAAAAATCGGCAATTCATCTCTACTTAACCTACACAAAACTGAGCCAACTATCCAATTTACGCGAAATGAACAAACTTACATAAACGAATTCGTGAATTTCCTAACCTGTCAAGAGAGAGAAAGACATGTTGAAGAGGTAAACCGGAAAGACCCTTCAACACACAAGCTCAGGTAACCAAATGCACCGGGAAATTGAACGTGCCGGTGTCAGTGAAACGTAGATGAGCAAAAAGAGAAACGTTGGAGAGCTATCAGAGATGAGTGAGCACAAAATACCAATTAACTTTTTATTGATCATTTCAATACAGAGTTCGTTGGATATATTTATTTTTTAGTTGACCGAAAATGTTTTGAGTGTTTAATTTTTAATTTTATATTATCATACTTAAAAATATTAATTTATTTTATGAACCATAATATAAATAAATTGTACGTTAGTAGCTCATGAATAAAATTAATTTCTTAATTACCTATCATAAAAATGGATTTGAAGCTCAAAAATAAACTTGGTAGTTTGGCGGGCTAGGTCTTTATGAAAATCATCAACCCAAGCCTAATCAGGCAAAGATTTAAAAATTTCAAGTTTGGACTGAGTTCGGACTAGGGATGGCAACGGATCCCGGACCCGGTCCGGATCCGTGGACCAAGATCCGTTTTTTAGGGTCCGGATCTCAATTTTATAGACCCGTCGGATCTGGACCCGGATCCGGATCCGGGTCCAGGAAACGGGTCCGGGTCCGGGTCCGGATAATGAAACCCGGATCCGGACCCGGATCCGTAATTAAATATTAATTGTATTTTTTTATTTATTATTTACCCCGAAAATATTGGATAATTAATATTA
>CATIWQ010326020.1:0-54467 GCA_949673415.1 Euphorbia schlechtendalii | reverse complement strand
AATGATTTTATGTATTAGAATATCATACCTTGGTGAGGGTTTTTAACGGTGGTGGAAACCTTTTTCGCTTACCTTTTTCTCTCACACGGGTATTTAAAAAAAAATATTTCTTCAAAAAATAAAATAAAATAAATTGTTTATAAATAAAAGAATATTAAATTTTTAAATATATATTAAAACATAATAATATTGTTTTAAAAAATAAACAACGAAAAGAGTAAAAACTAAAATTTTGAAATTACGAATAGTGTCACTTTTGAAATTGTGAATAGTTCACACTTTAAAACCCACTTTTGAAGTAGGGTTGGAGATGCTCTAAATGACTCTTATGATATTTCATTTTTGTTCATCTCTAACATTTGTTGTTAGAGGTGTTCATTGGTTGGTTTAGTAGAACAATCAAACTGAATACATAAAAAACCAATAGAACTGAACCACATTGAAGAATTAGGGTTCAACTGAACCTGATGGAAAGCTATTGATTACGAAGAGAGCAATTAAACTCACTCGATTCTACAAGACAAACACGAAAAATTAGACAAAATTAAGCATCATTGATATAAAATCTGAATATCGAATCACACAACAATAGGATGAGTATTTTCTTGTATTCCATGGTCGTCTCCTTTGATAAATCATTTTAACCTTCCATTGATGAAGTCGGTCGCAATGATCTAACTCTTTAGTTGTGATTGGGGACCGCAGATTAGCTTCGTACTTACTAGAAAATGTTCACTTCAATCGGAGAAAATAGAAAATTTAAAGTAAATAAAAGAGAAAGTACTTATAAGGGTTGACTTTGTCAACTTGAAAAATGGTAAAAAGAAAAAATGTTTCTACTTTTCACGTAAATAAAAGAACAAGATTCTTATTATTGAGTTTTGCAAAATTAAAGATTTGCAGAGCCTAAATTTTACGAGAAAACATGACAAATAAAAAAAATAGTCCCTAAAAAATTTTGGATTTGATACTTAAGTACCTATTAATGCGTATATCTCATCATCCATAATTATGTTATAGAAATTTAATTTTTTACGAAAAGAAAATCACATTTACTATACTCCATTTTGTAGTTTTACATATATTTTTCATGTATAAAATACAAGTAAAATCATACTGTGAGCATGTCTTCTACTATAAGATTTTTTTATTATTAATTCATTTTTATCTATTATTGCAATGAAATCACACAGTAAAAACTTGTAGTTATATTTGGAATTCTTTACTTTTCAGTAATTAATAAAGCAATATTTTTCAATGATTTTTTTTCTCATATATCATAATATGACACTTTGAACTTCAAAATTTACAAAATGGAAAATTGGTGGTTATGGGTTTCGACAAAGGGCTTGGGAATAGCAGAAAAGTAGTTGGTGTATTGTGGAGTATTTGGGCTAGAAGGAATTATTGGGTTTGGAATGGCAAGTTTAGAGTTACTTCTCTAGTGTTAAGACATGATTTGGGTTTTCAAAGTGAATGGAGGAAAACGTATGGATTAAATGTAATATTGATGCGAGTTTCTCTGATTCAGTGTAGATAAGTTTTGCTTTCAAGGGGGAGGAATTGTGTTTTTTTTGCGGAGGTTTTAACCTGCATCGAAGCTCTCGCTTGATTAAAGAACTAGAATTGGGATCAAATCATTTTAGAGATGGATGCTATAAATCTTTTAAATTTGTTTTCGAATATATTGCAAGAATATTTTAAATTTGTTTTCGAATATTCGCATAGTTTTTGTTAATAGGTTTACAAATCAAGTTGCATTTTATTCGTTAAGACAACTGATATTTGATTGAGTTACTTCTTCGGATAAAGAAATTTTTTTTATAAAATGTCAATAAATCAAATTGAATTATTAATGTAAATACGTTGACTCCTATTTTTTTACTGAACAATACTTTGACTCCTTAATTTGGCTTAATTAGCTTAATTTTGATTTTCTATATTAGGTTATTAGACGAATTATACGCTACTGCTCCTCCATAGCTGCTCTTATCGAAGCTCTCCCATATCACCGTTCCCCAGTCCTCGTCTCCGGTAATTATCTCCGGCAACCAAGCAACGGTTCCCTTCAGAAGCTGCAGCGCTCCGATTTCTTAGGGAGTTACATCTTTTCTTCGACAATCTTCTGGTAAACTTTTTGAGCAGTAGCGAAGACTCGGAACAAAAACATTTGTTTATTAAAACTAATTGAATCTTTTTAAGATAATCCTTCTTTAGTTGCATCTCTCATGAAAACTGTTTAGAGGCTGTATTTGCATTGGATTCAAATTTCTCCGGTTAAAAGAATTTCAATTTTAGTTTTCTGTGCAGTTTTTGCTTAAAATGTAGAATCAAACTTATGCAGGTTACGCCAGGATATGAACTTCTCAGAAGAATGGAAGTCAATTTTTCCAATTGGAAGTGTCTTTGAGGCACCTCTCCTCCTATCAAGTCCTTCCTCTAAAGCAATTTTGGGCCCTCTTGTGTTTAATCCTGATGAACATAGTCTAACCATTCTTTTCAAGTCCCCCTCTTTGTTTCCTCCTCTTCTCAATCCTCCTCCACAGCTTTCCCTTGCTAGATTTTTATCCACTACAACCACAGCCAACTCTCCTATACCTTACTCTACTTCCTCCTCCATTGCCTCCATTTTTCGCCCGCAATTCGAAACACATTCTGATTCTGTATTTACGCATAACCATCTTCAGTTCCTGAGATGCCCGAATGACAATGCTGTCATTATCTTCTTTCCCACTGGATCGAACCATGAGCAAGTTGGGTTCTTGTTGCTTTATGTCAAAGAGAGAAGTTTGCATGCTGTTGGGGATTCGAAAGGTGGTATACTTGTTGCTAACAAGTGTTCTGAGTGTTTTCATCAAAGAATTGTGAGGATTTTGGTGAATCCAGCTGAGGGTTCTGGTTCCTTTGAAGGTAATGCTTCTTCTTCCAATTCTTTTGGGTATTTATTGGTTTATACTATGTATTCTGTACACTGGTATTATGTTAAAATTGGTGAAAGTAGTGAAAGGCCTGTTCTGTGTTATGCTGGTTGGAAGGCTTTTAAGAGTTGTTGTATTGTTGATGCTTGTTGGAGTCCCCATTTACCAGAGGAGAGTGTAGTTTTGCTGGAGAATGGTGATTTATTTTTATTTGATATGAACTCTGGTACTTCGAAAGCATGTTTTAGAGGAACCAGGTTGAAAGTGCCAATTGATAATTGTGGAATTTCTGGGAAGCGCAAGTGGTTGGGATGCCAGATCAGTTGGCATCCTAGGATTTTTATTGTTGCGTGTTCCGAGGCTGTCTTTTTGGTTGATTACAGGTTTGATGAGTGTAAAGTGGTTTGTTTAGCAAATATCGATATGTTTGGCGTGTATGCTCCAGCTGAAAATGAACGGTTCCTAGCTTTTTCCAAGGCGGTTTCTGATCATTTTCATTTTCTCTTGGCTTCTGAAAAAATGTTAGTTATTTGTGATGTGCGTAGACCCTTAATGCCCGTGTTGCAATGGGCCCACGGCCTTCACGATCCATGTTATATTGATGTGTTCAGATTGTCTGATTTGAGGTCAAACTCAAGGAATACCTCACATAATTGGGCAACTGCCTCGGGTTTTGGCATTATATTAGGATCCTTTTGGAATTCCGAGTTTTCTCTCTTTTGCTATGGGCCGCCACTACCTTCAAACAAAGGGTCATTTGCTTCAGAAATTTTGAAAATTTCCAAACCCTCCTATGCATGGGAGCTTCCTTCAGATATGTTGTTGTCTGGTAATAAGTGTCAATGCGGAAGTTGTCTTGTAAATCGAGAATTTTCGAAGGAAGCTCTTCCCGAATGGATTGATTGGCAGCAGAAAGAAGACATTGTTTTAGGCTTCGGCATCTTAAGTCATGATCTTTCATCATTGCTCTTCGAGTCAGATGAATTTGGTGGATTTACTTTGGTTCGATTGATGTCTTCTGGGAAACTTGAGGCACAGATATACGGTTCATCGTGGGATCTGGTTAAAAAATCAGTAGTAGCTCATAGAGATCAGTTGGTGAGTTTTAAAGAGAACCTTCTGATCGACTATGAGGATGAGGGATATAAGTTTCTTAGAAAATTCAAGTATTTAAATCTCGACTATCTATATGCATATTTAGAAGGCAAGCTTGGTCAAGTCTTGGATTTGAATTCAACAAAGCGTTGCAAGTATCCTCGACAGAACGAATCTCTTAATTCAGATTTTCATGAGATATTATGTGAGAAGTTAAAAATTTGCGGATTGGGTAAATTCAGAGCATCACCTGCAATTCGTGTTGTTTTCGACAATATTAATTTACCGACAAGCATTCACGAAGTTGCTTCGAGGAGCATATGGGCAAGCTTGCCGATTGAAATACTACAACTCGCCTTTTCCAGCTACAATGAATTGGTCGAATTCTCGGACCAGAAGACTATCGATTTGGAATTCTTAGCTGTTCCAGACCAACCTCAGTTGCCTCCATTTTTCCTAAGGAAACCTTCGAATCGCAGCAGTAAGTGGACGAGTAAAGTGCCACGTGGCAGCGATGACCTTGTGGGTCCAGTTGTTCCACTTCCAGTTTTGACTACACTTCACGAGCTACGCAATGGCTGTCCAAACTCCCAACACGAAACAGATGGATTTTCACCGGAGAAGGAATTGGGAAATCGATGCAATGAAGTGATTCAGGTGGCTAGAGAAACAACCATGCCCGATTCTACTGTTGACGTTAATGATGAAGAAGATGTTGTTTCCCTTTCAGGTGGAAGAGATAATATTATCTGGCATGATTCTGAAAAGCAAAAGTCTTTCATTTTGTACTGTCCTGTAGCAGTTCAGTCGTCTTCTTCGCAGAATTCGAAACAGAGCAATTTTCTTCATAAAGATGATAAATTTTCATTGTTTATTTCGAAAGCGCATGAGAAAACCGAAGCAGTTGAGACCAAGGACGTAGATGCAATTCTTAACGACAAGGAGAAAACTGTTGGGCTTGAACTGTTCGATGATATTTGCCCCGTTCAGTTGAAGTTTGACGCTCCTGCAATGGAGTTCCACACACAAGAACTGAAATCTTATAATATGTTGAAGAGGCATGTGATCAAGTGGCAAGACGAGTTCAAACCGTATCAGAGATTTTGCAGTCAATTCCAAAAGCAGGGCATGAAATCTGCGATGAACTAATTGTTTAATGAATCGACATGAAGTAGGCCCTCTCTCTTCATTGTGGTTTTTTTAACATCCTATCAACGGTCCAAATGCTGGCCCTGTTGCTCTTCAGATGATCGACTCTCTTGTTAAATCTCAAAAATCAGGTTTTCTTTCTTGTTACATCGATTTTGTTTTTAATTTTGTTTTCTGCATTTTTATCTGTAACTGAATCATATGACCAAATCGGTGTATCCATGCATAGTTGTAGATGAGCCATAACTTATGAGTGACATTTCCCCGTATTACAGGCGAGCTTAAGCAGCATTGATGAATGGAAAATTTTGCAAGGATCGTGGAAGCAGGTGACATGAAATCTGCTGTAGATTAATATTATTTTCAAATACTGAAGGGATATGGGAAAATGCAATACCTTACATCTGGACATGTGTTGCTTCCCACATTTATTTTCGGGTTATGCTAAGCCTGATCTTGATTCTAAGGTGTGGTTATGGCTCAGAAGTTGGAAGGCTTCTCGTTCTGAAAATTACTGCAGATACGTAAGATAATAAAACATTATTGCTATCTTTCTGTTTTTCATCTCTGCTTCAACTACGATCGTATTTGTTGACGTTGTTATAGTATTGGTAATATATAAATAACTGATTGTCGTAGCGTTTTGTTGTGTTTCTCGCCTGAGTGGAAAATCTGCACTAAAAATCACTGCTTAAGTTTATAAAAATTGCATTATTTTGGTAAGCTGCATATTGCATTTGTTATCCTTAATGAAATGTTTGAAGTTTGGAGAGTTGCACAGAATAGACTATATTATGAGTGTTATACTCCATTATTGGCTGCAACCTTAAGATCATAGAATTTTATAATGATGTTAAATAACTTCATTATTTGAGGTGGCAAGGGATCATGATAGGCTGATCAATAGCTTTCAACTTTTAAGCTGCTGCTTTTATTAAATGATATTTCATGTTTTCTTGTTTAAGTTCAATATTAGTTCCCACTTTTATTGGCTGTTGTTTTTTAAACTCTCCTACTAATACTATTCAATACGACATCCACATTATTTTTGTATGCTTTTCTTTTCCCCTTCTAATTAATACTCCTATTGTACTAGCTTGAAAAAGGAAAAGAAACGAATTTGAAACAAATCTTGATATAGTCATGTTGCCAAGTTATATGCATTAATTGTTTGTTTATCAAGTTCCATTAAGTCAACATTAGGCTTTTACCTCAGCAATTTCAATGATTATCATTAGTCTGATATTTCATTTCTGATTTTGTTTAATTAATGAGATTCTAGGTTCAATGAGATTTGTCCTCAGAACTACAAAATAACATATCAACTGAGAAATACTATTTTTCATGAAGTACAGCCTCTGGAATTATCTTGAGATATACCAATGAAGAAGCTATTCTTTTTAGGTACTCTTCTTCCAACAATGGTAACAATATTCTAGTTCTTCAACAGCTGATAAACAAATAAGAGCTCCTTCAGAAAGTGAGTTAAATGGTAAAGGGAGTGATGATTTTAAGAATTCCTTCAGCAGTCCCAAAGGTTTATCTTCAACAGCTGAGACACAAGGCTCAAGGCACAGCTGAAAAAGGCGTGCCTTTTTAAATAAGGTGTATCCTCTCTCTTTTTTCTCTTTTCTTTTTCCATTTTTCTGTTATCATCTTCCTTTTTTTTAAGAGAGAGTTTATTAAGGGTGAAAGTTGGAAGAAATAAGAAGTAAAAGAAAAAGTCCTTGCAAATTTGAGTCATGAACAAATTATTGTCGATAGAGTTTGCAACAATATACCTATAAAATTATTATAATATTTTTTATATCAATGCGCCTTTTTTGTTCCAGTCGCGCGCCTTTTTTGCGCCTTGGGTGCGCCTTGCACCCTTTACTAGACAATTACAGTTTACTTGTATTTGGAGTTGGTTTTCTAAGAAGATTTGGATCAATTAAATCGGAGTATACATGTGTAAAAGTTTTAGACGAGCCATAAGTAACAAACTTGTGACATTAATGAATAACATTCTCCTTACTACAGGTGAGCTTGATCAATCTTGCTGAAATAAAAAATTTTGCAACGATTCTGACAGCCAATGATTACTTCCATTACTGGAAACATAAACCGCTGATTGATTATTGTATTGATTGATCATGCGCCAAATGACACCTCGACCTCTACTCTGGTTTTATCCATAGTAGTCAAAGGCGCGCCTAGGCTCTCGGGCGAGCCTCTGCGCCTTTAGGGGTTTTAGGCTATTTTTTGCGCCTAGGCGGCCAAAAAGCTCAAGGCGCGGCCTTGCGCCTTGAGTGCGCCTCAGCGCCTTGACTACTATGGTTTTATCATGGCAAATCGTGGCTCTATATCAGTATCAGTAGCGTGAAGTCTAGTTAATGTTATGTTTGATACAAAGTCTAAGGCCTTCTCTTGGAAACATATCAGATCAATTCTGTTTTTAGTCCATTTTAATCTACTTCAATTCAATTTAGCCCACTTCAGTTCAGTTAATTTATGTTTATTTCGGCTTTTTGAAAAGACATGGAATGTTGTTTTGGTTCTGCTTCTTATATTCTAATATTTTGACAGAATATAACCCTTTAAATGTGCTAAATTGAATAAGTCAATCAAATATTGGATTTTTTCCGGTTACACACACAATAGTGAAATTGGATAAATTATGACTCAAATACAACCGAATGGTAGAATCATAGAAATAAACATATAATTATCTAACATCACTGTTTTAATTCGTTTTTTTGACATAAATTTCAATATCTTAACACAATGAAATTGAATTATTCAAACACAAAATAGTCAAATATTGGTTATATTAAATACACAGTAAAAAATTTGATAGATAGTAGATGATTTCAGTACAACAAAGATTATAGATTTATATTAGAATAGTAACAATAAATAAGATTAAAAACATCTTTACACCGAATTTGTAGTTTATTTATAGTTTTTTTTTTTGGTAGAGAAAAGAAAAACATCAAAACTAGACTAGAGCGAGCCTAGGAAACGAGACCCCCCGGAGGTCCTTAAGTAGGAAAGACATGATGCCTAGAATGGGATCGTCAAACACGTGACCTCCCAAACGAAGCGACGCACCGAAAGAAGCTAGATAGTCTGCACAACGGTTTCCCTCGCGATAAGTATGTTGAAGATGAATCACCCAATCTCTGCCCATGAGTTATTTAATTTCTCTAAACCAAGCCTTGATAAGTATTTGGTTCGTCATTCATCTTTGTCACTGCTTCGCACACAAACTTGCTATCTACCTCCATGATCACTTGTCGATGCCCCCTCTCCTAAGCAAGGACAAGGCCATCTATAACCCCCCACAATTCTGCCTTAGCAATTGAGCAAGAACCTATATTTCTAGCAAATCCTCCAAGCCACTTTCCATTAGAGTCTCGAATGAGCCCTCCTGACGAAGCTTTGAAATCGTTGCCTATAATTGAGCCATCCGAATTTACCTTAACCCATCCCGGGGAAGGAGCATTTCAGCCAATGAGCGTCCAAACGCGAGCGGCTGGAATAATGGAGTTGGCAGTAGCCCTCGCACACCAAGCCTCGGCTAGGCTCTTTGCTCGAATGGTCACACTACTCGCCCCTTGCACAATTCTATCAAACAACAAACAATTCTTCTGTTTCCAAATTAACCAACAAACAGTGCCAAAGAGGAGCCCCCAATTACCAAACCCGAAGTTGCCAACAACCCACATGTTGTGATTTAGCCAAGTCTGCACATCCCCCTCTGCAAAAAAAAAAAAAAAACCAGTTGTGAACGATTTAAAATAGTGAGCCAAACCTCTTTCGCCATCGGGCAATCCCTCAACACATGAGTCAAGTCCTCAACACCTCCACCACAAATTGAACAAGCTGGCGAATTGCTCAAGTGGCGTCTCCTACGTTCCGAGTTCGTAAGAAGGTAGCCCTTTAAGCAACACCATAAAAACATTTTAATCCTTTCAGGCCCTTTCCAATGCCATACACCTTTCTAAATGTCAGTATTTTCAACCTTGCTATCATCCACTAACATGTTGTAAACATATCTAACCGTAAATTTTCCAGACGAGGTACCATTCCAAAAACAAGCATCTTTCACATCCCCACCAGTTGAGACTCTACAAGCAGCAATTTGGTAGAGGCAAGATAAGGGGATTTTATTTTCAATCAGTGGCCAATTCTAATTCCCATCCCCTGCTAACATACCACTTACTTTTAAGTCCAACTCCGCTTCTGATAAAGGGAAAAAAGCAAGGAGTTTTACGGGACCGAGATCACCCACCCAAGCGTCCGACCAAAACCGAACATCCTTCCCATTTCCGACGCACCATTGAAGCCCCATAGTTATGTCATCCTTCACTCCAACCAGCGCCCTCCACAGTTTAGAGACATGCTGCCCTGCTCGAACCTCCGCAAAGGAAAAATTGTTGCATTCATATTTACTCAAAACGACCCGAGCCCAGAGCGAATCCTTATAGGCCAAGAGATGGAACCCCAATTTCATAATAAATGTTGTATTCATCAATCTTGATTTAATAATTCCCAAACCCCCTTCATATAAGGGCCAACAAATTTCATTCCAATTAACTAGATGAATTTTGTTCGAGTTTCCAATTCTTCCCCACAAAAAGCCTCGAACTAGTTCCTCAATTTTACCACAAATCGAACTCGGGAGTTTGATAGTTTGCATGGTAAAACAAGGAATCGAGCACAAAATTGACTTAACCAAAGTCGGCCTTCTCGCTAAAGAAAGAGAACGGGCATTGAAATCGTTCAAACGATATTTGATTTTTTCCACCAGCGGTTCGAATTTGCGTGCCTCCGATCTTGAATCAATGAGAGAAATTCCGAGATACATTCCCAAGGAGCCCAAGCTATCAACCCCAAAGCTCCTTGAAATCTCATGCTCGATCTGGCGGGGGGTATTTCCCGAGAAAACAATCAGAGACTTGGGAGCACTAACCTTACTCCCTGAGAATTCGTAGAAATATTCCAAGATCGATTTAACTCTACTACTCTGTTCGACACTCGCCTCCGCGAATAAGAGAAGATCATCTGCAAAAAACAAATGAGTAAGAGTAAGATCCCCCGATTAAGGTGGATGGGCTTCCAAAAGCCATTCGTGACCTCTCTTTTTATGCCATGGGCAAGTCGCTCCATACAAAGGACGAACAAATAAGGCGACATAGGATCCCCTTGTCTTACTCCTCTCGTGGGTCGAAAAACATCTGAGAGCTCTCCATTCCAAATAACCTACATACTACATCCCGTGACACTGTTCATAATAGCTTGAATAATAACGTTAGGCATCCCAATATCTCTTAACGTGTCCTCAATAAAACTCCACTCCAACCGGTCATAAGCTTTTTCCAGGTCAATCTTCATCGCCATCTAGCGGACCTTTCCTTTCTTCAGCTTCATCGAATGCATTATTTCTTGAGCAATGAGGATATTGTCTGTGATTTGCCATCCTGGTACAAAACTGGACTGATTTGGGAGGATGATTTTTGACATCACTGTCTTCATTCTGTTCGCAATCGCTTTTGTGATAATTTTCAGGAGCACCGTGCAAAGGCTTATAGGTCTAAAGTCTGTAAAATGTTGTAGATTATCCTTCTTTGGAATCATGACAATTAGTGTACGATTAATCTCTTCATTCACCAATGCACCGTAAAAAATTTCGCGAACAAAAGCACACACTTCAGGGCCAATTTCATTCCAAAATTTTTGGTAGAACCCCGCTGAAAGTTCCAAAGGAATTTGGTTTGACCTTCGCGAAACTTCAAGAGATATTGAACCAATTGTGTATAATTATTCCTGCAAAACAGATAGTGAACGGAAAAAGGGGTCGGGGCTTTTATCCCATGGGAAAACTCTGACGTTCAAGTTAGTATTTTGCGTGATTGAGAGTAAAAAGCAAGAGGATAAAGAGTTATCGAGCATGTATTATTAAACAGAGTGAGTAGAGAGGATGTAATTAACCTGTTATGGAGGCTGCTTTCCCCTATTTATACAGATTGCCGAATCCCCCAAATCAAGGAGATTTGAATTGATCAAAATAGGGATCGTGATCCCTAAAATCAAGGGAGACCAAGTCTGAATTCTATCCAATCCTTGATTTTAGGATGCGGTTATTAGCATGACAATTGAAGTCGTTATATAAATGGCCACCGCCTCCCCTCTCGAGACGGGAACACCTTCTTATGATCGTATGGTGGAGCAATTGAGACGGCTTCATTTGCCTTCACGCATGAATCCTTCTCAAATTTGAGACCGAGACGACAATGTACTAATGAGAGCAGTGGTGTGGGTAAATCGAGGCGGGATTTCCCCTAGCAAGAGGTTGGACAAATGAGCCCTACCATTGTCTTCGAGGGAGTGACATTATGCTCTGCTAACAGAAGTCCCTCCATAACTCAGAGAGGCTTTTTAAAGCTTGTGTCGCTTCGAATATGACACTGGTCCAATCATCTGACGATTGCTCTTCTGCTGCCAGCTGTTTGGGGCGCTTCCTAAAACCCACCGGCATTATCTAAAGATGCCAAGTATTATTCCAGAAGCGTCCGCATCTTTTCAAACTCGAAATCTTTATAAAGGGCGCGTCATCTTTTATTTTCTGCTACAAAATTTTCCTATTTCTTTTGTATTTCTGCCATTCTGCTCCGTTTCTTCCACGATTTCAGCAAGTTCTCTTTGTTCTTACCTTGCATTTCTTTGTGAAGTGTTGCGACCACATCTTTGATCAGACTATACCGCAATTTGCAAGTAAGGTCCCGACTAACTTTTATAGCTATACCGTTTTAAATTTACTTCTGCAACATTAGCGATTTCTGTACTTAGAATGATTAAATAATGTATTCTTTGGTGTGGAACGGACTGCATTTAGGGTTTTTGCTATATCTTCACTTATTCTCCATACCAATATTTTGCAATTGCTTTTAATCCTTCTATCCGTAGGCCTCCTCTAGATTCTAAATGTAATCATGTGTGTGGAAACGCCATCGGAGAATTTCCTAGATTTAAGGATTTTCATTAACGGCGGCGAGCTATGGATAATATTTCCGGACGTCGGATCGCATTCTAGGGTTGCGTGGCCTTGTTTGGGCCTCTAACTTTGTTAGGGCCAAGGCCTCCGTGGAAGGCCCACTATTCAAAGTGGATTTCCTCGGGGCGGCGCCTATTTTGAGTCCGCGATCTGATATTTCATTATGTATTTAGGATGAGTTCTTCTAGTAGCTTTTGCAGCGACGCAACCTTTGCTAGGGCCTTTAACCGTCTCACTAGACTGAACTTAAAATTGGATGACATATTATCTCAACTGGTGATCATTGATAGAACTAACCAGCGTCCCTTTTTTAGGACTAAACGAAAAGCGTGTAGGAAAATGATTGACTAACAGCCTTCTGAACAATGGCCCGTAGTAGATTCAGACGATTGTTTAATAAGAGCCGTGGACGAGTATGATGGCGGAGATGGCTTGGACTAGGAGGTCGGTACGTCGAACCCTAAGGGCACACAGAGGGGGACTCAAAGATCCGAGAGGGTTAGGAGGAGCCAGGCTAGGGTTCCCACGCCTCGAATTGCAAATATGGTGTCTATTGCTCACGAGGTGGACATTTGCTTCGAGGCGCAGGTTCATAAATGGCTTATAGGGAAATCGTGTCTGTTACCGGCCCAGCACGAGCATGTGCACACTCCTCCCGAAGGCTACTTTAGCATATATATAGAACAGATCTAGGCTGGCTTCACATACCCTTTACCCAAAGAGATAGCTCAACTCTTGACTGATTGGGGTGTGTGCCCAGCTCAGATTCACCCTAATTGCTGGTCGGACATAGTAGGTCATTATCAGATCTGTCGGCCTTGGATTTAACTTCGACTCATCATTTTTCCATC
Source organism: Euphorbia schlechtendalii (assembly GCA_949673415.1). Taxonomy (NCBI): domain Eukaryota; kingdom Viridiplantae; phylum Streptophyta; class Magnoliopsida; order Malpighiales; family Euphorbiaceae; genus Euphorbia; species Euphorbia schlechtendalii. The sequence continues at coordinate 41,415 of CATIWQ010326020.1, read as the reverse complement.
GTCTGGTGTCTATGAGGCGAAAGTCGTCTGAAGACCATCTCCATTTCAGCAACAGAGACGGTTTCTATTTCTTCTCGGACCATCCTCGGTCAATTCGCAATTTTAAACAATATTTCTTTTACATTAAAGTGAACCCGGCACACCCATCGTTTCCTACTCGTTGGAGAGGAGACGTTCTTGAAGCGTTGTCTCTAAAGGGTTTGGAGGCGAATTCTCGTGTGGAAACCTTCAGCCAGTTGGAACAGGGGCGGTGGTCTCTAGCGACCATTGCCTGGGCTTTTCTAAACAACATCCAAGTGATTAGATGTGACGGCTTCGATTTTGTGTACTATAGCAGTATAGTAGAGATTCCTGGTAAGTTTACTCTTATTTTTTATTGTTACAGGATGTCGGTTTCTCGTCTGAATTCCTCCCTTAACAAATTCTTAGCGAAAGGTACCAAGGACCTGTCTCCGCAAAATCAAAGAAAGGAGGCGGAGAAAATATATCTGACCCAGGGTGATGTCTTAGACATCGCTCCACTGGAGAAGGTGGCGGCTCGCAAGAGGCCCCGGGATGACGCCCCAATTAACGAGGTGGTACCATCTGAGATAACACCTAAGAGGGTAAGACGTGAGTTTAGTTGAAGTATTTATTATTATTTTTGTATAATCTTTTATATGCGTAGAACCAAGAGGTGTCTTACTCAGCTCAGCGCCAATCTACTCCTACTGCCTCGGCCTCTGTCGCTGCTACTTCCCTTTCTGCCCGCTTCAAGGAGAGCCTCCTCGAGCTGGCTGGTCCTCAGGGAGGGATCACGAGCCCACAAGTACAATTGGCACTTCGCCATGTACTTCCCTTGCCTCGGGAGAGGGAGGCTTATAAAGAAGAGTCAAGCGTCTGCTTGACGGGGGGAATAGTGGACGTCCTCTCCGATGTAAGAATGTTACTTTCAAGTTATTTCCTTTTTCAACCAATGACCTCTTTATTCCACAGGATATGTCTCGCTGTGTGGAGATGCATCGGAGGTCAGCTAATCATGCCAAGGTGAGGGCCGAACTTTAAGTGGTCAAGGCAGATCTTCAGGCGGTAAGAAAGGAGGCGTTAGCGGCCAAGCAAATTGAGGCAGAGGCGGTGAAGGCTCATGATGAGGCTTTGGAGGCGGCTTCCAAGTAGAGGGAGATGGAGAAAGAGTTAGAGAGGCTTCGCGAGGCCCATGATTAACTTCTTCAACGTTTTACTGCCTTGGAGAAAGATGCCTCTCGTACCCAGGATGAGCTTCAAGCGGCTCAGGGGGAGGTTGAGGCTCTAAAAAAGGAAATACAGGAGAGGGACATCGAGCTTGATGGCGTTGTGGGCAGGATGGTCAAGATGGCTCGATTATTCGGATCTCGCCTCCTTCAGGCGGTGCGCGCTCATTGGCCTGAGCTTGAGGGTGACATGGTGGTGAATGTGCTGTTTCCTACTTTCGAGGTGATCTCCCAGGCGGAGATGATCAGGCGTAGGATAGGATTTAAGTTTTTTATTTTTTGTAACTTTCTTTTCAACTTTTGTAACAATCATTTTTGATTTAATAGAAAAGTTGAATTTTTATCAATGCTTGTTATATATTGTGCTTGTGCGGTGCTCGCTTGTTTCAAGAAATTTTGATAACATCGATGGTTGAGCCAAGGTTTTACCATTAACACAATGGTTACCCGTCAAGTGAGCGTTTCCCATTTTGAGGGGCTTCTTAAAATTTGAGCCGTTAGAGCGAATGTTGTTCGTCTCGAGAGAGATTAGATTTGTTAGCACGAATGTTGTTCGTCTGGCAAAATAGGCATGTCATATCGAGAGATTTTAGCTTAGATTTTCCCCGAGGTTTAAACTGTTGTTAAGGTTTTCCGTCTCGAGGAATTTTAACTTAGATTTTCTCTAAGGTTTAACCTTTTGACGAGGTTCTCCGTCTCGAGGGATTTTAACTTAGATTTTCTCTAAGGTTAACCTTTTGATGAGGTTCTCCGTCTTGAGGGATTTTAACTTAGCTTTTCTCCAAGGTTTAACCTTTTATAAGGTTTTAATATTACTAGCAACAGAATGAAGAGGAAATTCAATCTTACTTTTTATTGATATATATTTGGAATAATTTTCATACAGATACAAATCGGTGCTATGTTAGCCGGATAGGTCAAGGGGACGCCGCCTCGTTAAAAACCTTCTCAAGGAAAAAACCTAGTGGGAAAAAATCCAAGGGAAGGAAAAGAGTGCGGCGCCTAGTTCCCTATCCATTAGTCATATTGTAGTACGGTCTTAGATTTGAGATGTTCCATGTTCTTGGTAGACTTTTACCTTCGAGATTGCTTAGCCGATATGTGGCTGGACCTACGACCTTCGTAATTTTGTATGGCCCTTCCCAATTCTCCAAGCTTGCCTTTGCCTTCTTGGGATTGTGAGGCGGTGGTGTCTTTGAGGACTAGGTTACCTTCTTTTAGCTGCAAGCTTCTAACTTTGCGATCGTGGTACTTTGCGATTTTTGCTTTGTAGGCCGCCATTCGGATGTAGGTTTGTTCTCTTTTCTCTTCGAGGTTGTCCAAGTGATGTCTCAGGTTGATGTTATTCCGTTCTTCGGTGTAGTAAATTACTCTGTCGGTTGGGGCGGCTATCTCTACAGGAATCATGGCTTCCGTCCCGTGGACTGGGGAGAAAGGTGTTTCGCCCGTCGGTCTGCATTGGGTAGTCCGATATGACCACAACACGTTTATGAGTTCATCCGGCCAGGATCCCTTGTTCCCTCTTTCGAGACGTTTCTTGAGCCCTTCTCCTAATGTTATGTTCGTGACCTCGATCTGATCGTTTGTCTGAGGGTGAGCTATAGAGGAATAGTGGTTTTTTATTCCCAAGCCTTGGCAGAAATCTACGAACTTTCTTTATATAAACTGTGTGCCATTATCTGAGATTATTTTTCTCGGAATGCCAAACCTTGTGATGATCTTCCTCCAAACAAAGTCAATGACTTTTTCCGGTGTGATGGTATTGACTGCCTCCGCCTCGACCCATTTGGTGAAATGGTCGATGGCTACGATTACAAATTTCCTCTCTCCACTGGCCATCGGTAATGGTCCTGCTATGTCGATCCCCCCCATGTTGAGAAGGGCTAGGCAGTTACCAATGGCTGTTGGCTAGTTTGAGGAAGGTGATTTTTTCTTGCATGGACTTGGCATGGGTGGCACTTCTGAACATACTTTGTTGCGTCCTCCTCCATTGTTTCCCAATAGTAACTAGCTAGGCTGACTCTCCGCAATAGGGTGGATGCCGCTTGGTGAGACCCGCAAATACCTTCATGAATTTCCGTCAGGATGGTTTTTCCTTGGGCCGAGGTGACGCATTTCTTCCAGGCGGCAGCATAAGATCTTCTGTAGAGCTCGCTGTCTACAATAGAGTATCTAGCAGATTTTCGCATGATTTTTGAGGCGGTGTCTTTATCCTTGGGGAGCGATCCGTCTTTGAGATAAGTCGTGATAGGATGGCACCAGTCGTCAGCGACTTCCTCAACGCAGCGCACTTGATCTTCGTCACAGCTAGGGTGGACAAAAACTTCATAAAGGCTGCCTGGTTGATTGCAGCCTCCCGGGTTTGAAGCGGCTTTTGCCAATTCATTGGCCATCTCGTTCTGCTTTTGAGGAATGTGTTCAACTTTCCAGGTGGTTCCTTTCTTGGTTGGGACCAGCAGGGTTAGGTATTCTAGACAGATTATGGCACGCGAGTCGGTTATAAATTGTCGTCCCAATATCATGTTGTAACCGACTCCAATATCAACAATGACGAAATCGACTTCCCCTCTCCAGGTTATATCTTTATCTCCTACTTCCACCTCTAGAGTGACTTGTCCTGTTGACGGGATGAGCTGGCCTCCGATTCCTACCAATGGATTTTTGTCCGGCTGAATTCTGGAGTGGTGGATATTTAACCGTTTTAGAACTGTGTTGGTGATCAGGTTGACTGAGCTGCCGGTGTCAATCAAACCCCTCTTTACTATGTAGCCTTCCGTCAGTGTCTCAATGATTAAAGGGTTTGCGTGAGGCCTTTTGACTAGTGAGTGCCTTTGGCAAACTTTGAATATATCGGTGTCCCGACTTGTTAGGTTTACTATCTTTTGTTTTTTGGTAGGGGGTTCGAAATCTGGGCCTCCCACGATTACCATTATTGTTCCTTTGGCTCTTTGCGTCTTGTTATCTCCTGGTCGAGACGGTTGCGGGGTTTCTCTATTTTCCTCTCGGGTTACTCCTTTCACGAATTGGTTGAATTTTCCCGCTCGAATGAGGGCATGCACCTCTTCAGCCAGTATTCGACAATCATCAGTGTGATGTCCCCTAGCTCGATGAAATTCGCAGTAGCTTTCTAGGTTCCGGCCCACCGTCTGTCCTTTTGGTACCTTGGGGAATCTCACATATTTCTTTTCATGAGTCTTCTTTATTGCTACCAAGATCTGGCTGAGCAGGGCATTTAGCTTTGGCCTGCTAGCTCGCGGGACATTTCTTTTATATGGATGGTATCTTTCCTCTCCTTTGCTCCTACGGGGAGGCCGTTCGTCTCTCTAATTGCGGTATCGATTTTCCCCTTTGTTTTTTCTGAATCTGTTCATTTCATCTACCTCTATCATGCTTTTGGCCATGGCTATCATCTGGGTTGTGTCTCCGGGTCACCTCGTGATGATCTCCATTCGCAACCTATCATTTCTCGTGCCTCTAATGAGGGTTTCTTTTGCGGTGCTGAAGTCGAGATCGTCAATGCTGATGCAAACTTCGTTGAACTGATGGATGTACGATCTGAGTGACTCGTCTGGTTTCTGGATGACTTCATGAAGCTGCCGGCTCACGTACGAGGCGGGGGTCGATTCGAGGAAATACTTGCTAAAAACCTCACTTAGCTGGTCCCAAGAGCTAATAGAATTAGGTTTCAACTTATGGAACCAATAAGCCACTGGTCCGGTTAAGATTTGTTCAAAATATCGGCAAATATAGGCCTCTGGGGCGTACAACATTTCCATCCTATTGATATAGTGCCTTACATGTACCACCAGATCATCTCGCCCATCGTATAATTTTGGAAAGACAGGAGCAACGAAATAGGGGTTTAGTTGGACGCCCAGAATCTTCTTGGTGAAGGGGGGAGAGCCTTTTTTCAACTAGGGACTCCTGGTATGGTACTGCCAGATCCTTGAGCAATTTTTTGATGCTACCTCGTAGTTTGCGATCGATTTCAGTATCGTTGTTTCCTTTATTAGTTGTGTCAGCCGGCTCGGATCTAGAGGATGGCTGCGGCATGGCTTCGATCGTTAGGGTAGGAGCCTATGGGTTTAACCATGGAGGGGGGGCAGTTCCTGAAGAGTAAGGTATGTGCGTTCCTGCTAGGGGTATGGGTGTTCCAGCTGGGAAATACGGGTTACAGCCTAGGGCAGACATAGCTTGAAACATGACCATCATTTGTACCTGCAATGCGGGGTTTGAGGCAACACTTTGTTGAGGGAAGGTTGTTCGGGGCATCGTGGTTGTTTGAGCCAAAGTGTGTGCCTCGGTTGAGGCGGGAATAGTTCTCTGGTCAGGTTCATTCTATTTGGACCGTTGTCTGGGATCCCTTGGATGGTAGTTGCCTCGACGTTGTATTTCTATACAAAGCCTGCTCTGATGATCTACTGTTGTTCAGGCGGAATGTTGTACTCCCTGAAGATGCGCAGCATCTGCTTAACGGTTGTGGAGGCGCCCGCCAGGGGAGTCGCGGCAAGTGTTTTGCTCTCCACGAGATCGTCATGGGCACCTTGGATGGCTCCGGTGTCCGAGGAAGGACGGTTATCATTGATTTCAGCCATGGAGCGGTTAAATTCCTGCACTAGAGAGAAGTGAAACGATAGTCCTTGCAATCGGGCTTTCAACTAGAGTAATCCGATAACAAGTGGAACGATTTTAATGAGAAAAAACATGAAATAGAATACTTATCGAGATATGTGAAAAAATGTTGTGAACTAAAATTTTCGCCGGGGCAAGTAAGTTTAGTCCACGCTCACCACACCATTGAAAGTTCCAAAGAAATTTGGTTTGACCTTCGCGGAACTTCAAGAGATATTGAACCAATTGTGTATAATTATTCCTACAAAATAGATAGTGAACGGAAAAAGGGGTCGGGGTTTTTATCCCCCCGGGAAAACTCCGATGTTCAAGTTAGCATTTTGCGTGATTGAGAGTAGAAAGCAAGAGGATAAAGAGTTATCGAGTATGTATTATTAAAAAGAGTGAGTAGAGATTATGTGATTAACCTGTTATGGAGGCTGCGTTCCCCTATTTATAGAGATTGCCGAATCCCCCAAATCAAGAAGATTTGAATTGATCAAAACGGGGATCGTGATCCCTAGAATCAAGGGAGACCAAGTCTGAATTCTATCCAATCCTTGATTCTAGGATGCGGTTATTCGCATGACAATTGAAGCCGTTATATAAATGGCCACCGCCTCGCCTCTCTAGACGAGAACACCTTATGATTGTATGGTGGAGCAATTGAGACAGCTTCATTTGCCTACCGAGACGGCAATGTACGAATGAGAGTAGTGGTGTGGGTAAATCGAGGCGGGATTTCCCCTAGTAAGCGGTTGGATAAACGAGCCCTGCCATTATCTTCGAGGGAGTGACATTATGCTCTGCTAACACCCATAAAAACCTGGGGCTTTCCATGGCTGCATCTGGAAAACAGCCCTCTTGGCCTCATCATCTGAAACTGCTCCACCAAGCAAGTCCATGTCCTCGTTGCTCAGCGTAGGGAACCAGCCTCTAAAATGGTTATGTTGTCCGTCATTTTCCAATCCACTCCCGTCCCTCTCACTGGTGTAAAGGTTTTTGTAGAACTCAGTAGTATATGCTTTAAGTCTTCCCTCATCTGAACACTAACCTCCCTCGATATCCAAACCCACAATTCTATTTCTCCTTCTTCTTTTGGAAACAGAATTGTGGAAGTATCTTGTATTTTTGTCACAATAAAGTACCCACTCTTTCCTAGACTTTTGATGTAATAAATCCTCTTCTTACAACAACGTTTTTTCATATTCGATAATCAACTCTTTCTCCAGTCGATGCAAACCGTCAGACCATCTATTCGCCAAATACCACTGTGCTCCTTCAATTCGCCTCTCGAGCTTGCGCTTTCTATGAAAAATATTTCCAAACACCTCATTATTCCAAGTTTTAAGCGAAGCTGCGACCTCCTTCAAGCTATCCATCACATTCTGATTTCTTCCCCAAGCCGTAAGTACAGTGCTATCCAAGCTCTCATGTCCTAGCCAGCAACGCATAAAACGAAAAGGTTTAACCCCTTCGTATCCCCTTTGACTACCATCCACCAAAATAAGGAGTGGGCAATGGTCAAAGCCTATTCTAGCTAGATGTCTGACATTTGTTCTTTCGTAAACATTGATCCAGTTCATGTTTCCCAAGGCCCGATTAAGCCTCTCAAAAAGCAGACCTCGCCTCCATGTAAAATTTGCTCCCGAGTATCCTAGGTCAACAAGGCCATGAGCGTGGACTAAGTTCAAAAAACCACTGTTAACACGGGTGCGGGATGCTCTATCCCCCTATGCTCTTCCTCCGATAATAGAGCATTAAAGTCACCTGCCAGTAGCCATTTTCCATCCATTGTCTCAGAGATTCTAGCTAAATCTTCCCAAAGCTTTCTCTTGTAGCTTGGGATGGGGCTAGCATATATAGCAGTAAAAAAGCCCACATCCTTATCTTCCTTACTGATAAAACAATGAATAAATTGCCCACTATTTTCAACAATTCCCACAGAAATCGAATCATCCCATAGCAACCACACTCCTCCGGCAAAACCCATCGCCTCAACTCTATGGGAGTTACCAAACCCCAACTTACTAATAACTTGATTAGCATTACTACCACTGATTCTGGGCTCAAGAATAACCATAACATTTGGTCTATGACTCCTAATCAGTTCCTTCAAGGTACTAGATGCACTATTCGCACCTTGTACATTCCAAACCATAATTTTCAAATCCATAACAAACATATCTCAATAAAAGTAACAAAATCAAAGGTCCAAACCTCTAAAGATTTGGGGCTGCATCCAATTCAATGCCAATTTAATGCCTTTCCTATCCAGTTTAGTATTTCTCGTGTGCTTTGTCACTACTATACCAAGCTTGTTTTTCCTTTTCTTGTCAGGGCCTTTCCTATTGAACTCATTCCCATTCGTGGCTGGCTCCAAGTTTTCCTTTCCTGCAGCTTGAACCTCTAGGTGGGGGTGAATGTTGATCGGGAACTGTGCCACCGAGTGAGAATTTGGATTCAGGCCATACAATCTATTCGAAGTCACCTCAATTGAAATTCTGTTTGGCTTGTCGGTCTTTACATCCAATATCCCTAGATCAAGCCTTTTCTTCCCACCATTCTCACTTCCCTCAACAAACCCCTCATATTGGTAACCATCTTGCGCATCCTCACGTGCTTTCTTTTTGTCTGCCCCTCCCCCTTCTTACGAAGCCCGCTTATTATTAACCTCTATTGTATCTTTCCTCCTTTGCCCCTTTGTACCCACTTCACTACCAGGGAAAAGAACTATACTCTTAACCTTACCACCTCTTACTTCAGCTTCCTCCTCATCACTCAAAATGTTGAACCTGGATCCCATGTGATCACGATTTCTATTGCCTCTTTCCTTTCTCCTGTCTTCATTAGGTTTCTTGGGACCTCTATGCTTGACTTGCATCCAATCCCCAAAACCAATTACGTATTCAACTTTTTTATTCTCTTCCTGAATGCCCTCCTTAGTAGCTTTCTTTCGATTCTCCCCTTCTTGTTTCCCTCGCTCACAATTCTCTATCAGATGCCCATACATTCCACAGTGAAAGCAAATACTAGGAATACCTTCATTTTCAATCAGCTGCAACTTGTTCTCAATCTCAATCATTGAAACGAGAGGTTTCTTGAGCTCCACTTTAACTGCCATCCTTGCATACTTTCCTCTCGCACTCGTTTCGGTGTTTCTATCGACTTTAATAACCTCTCCTACAACATTACCAATCGCCTTAAGGATGCTAGGTATGTAATATTGGATCGGGAGACCTGGGAGGCGAATCCAAACCACCATCGAGGTGACTTCTACCTTTTCAAGATCGAAACCTGGGGACCATGGTTCTACTGCCAGATAGTGCCCAAATATCATCCAGGGGCCATCCAAAGCCCCGTTACCAAATCTAATCATGAAGAAGCTGTTCCCAACATCAACCATGGAAAAGACGCCACTCGGTCTCCAAATTTTTAGAAGTTGCGCGAAGAGGGATCGATAGCCAATATTCTTCCCCATTAATTTCACAAAGGCCGTATGCTTCATATTTTCTGCCATCAAGTTGTGTACCCTATCAGAGAAAGCTATGGCAGTAATATTACCTGAAGGAAACACAGAGACATCTCCTTCATAGAGGGGAATATCTCTATCACTATTGGCAACCCCTCCTCCATTTTGTGTATTCAAAAGGGAATCCCTGAAGGAGGTCTTAGTTGTGCCCAATTTCCTCTTCTCATTTGTAGATCCTTTCCCTTCTACTCCCAAGTCGGCTTCCCTCATATCCCCATCCCTAATCGATTCTGGTGCCTGATTCCTACCACCATCAGGCCACAGCGGCTGCTGGATCCGATCTGCCATGCTGTTCATGTCTTGAGTAAGGAGAATCGTCTTCTAATTTAATGGTATGTTTTGAAGATCTTTACTTATAGTTAATGTCGAAAACAAAGTCTAATTTGACTCAAAGTCAAACTCCTTACAAGATTAATCAAAGTAGTCTGTGTGCCCGTTTGTAAGCAAGTCAAACAAACTGTCAAACTGACGGCGCGCGGGTCGTTGTTTTGGCGCCAAACATCCTAAAATCCGACCTGACCGTAATTCAAACATCTAGACTTGCAACTCAAAAGAAATCGAATACTTCGATTCTAATAAGGATTCCTTTTCCAGTTTGGAGAAGGGCTTCCTTTAATCAATCAATCCCTTTATATATACATCTCAAACCCCCAAATTCTAAGTAATTAATTGAGTTGTTTTTTATTGACATCTGGTTTATCAGTTTCTTGGTTATCTTACAATGGAAGAAGAAAACCCAAAATAAATTTATTATAATTTCGATTTGTTATGAAAGATGCACTCAATAGTTTTAGTAATCCATTACAATAGTGTGGTAGTTTCTGAAAGTCGAAGAAAACCCTAAGTCGAGTTCATTCCGCAGTATTTTATTGTTCTAATCACTAGCAAAAAAACTCATCCCGCAACAACTATATTAAGTATAGTAAGAAGAAATTAGAAAATGGCAATAACAAAAACAACGAAAACAACTCAATGTAAAATAGTAAGCGATGAATTATATGATTTCATTATCAAATAAATGACATTACAATATGAATGTTGCTATGCACACAGCAACTCACTCTTTTAAATCCTACTCTTTCTCGCATCTTCTCTTATGTATGATGACAGAAATACAGAAAACAACAAATTAAATGGCAAAAAAAAAAAAAAAAAGAACAAGCAAACAATATAAAGACTTTTCGGTTCTCGAGAAGCTGCAATGTGTCGATTACCTGAATACTGCATTTTACTGTTGAGGTTTCTCCCATTTCAGGGGCTTGACAACCTCCCATGTAAAGTCAGGGTCGTCTCGCCCGAAATGTCCATATGCCGCTGTCTTCAAGAACCTTCCATTTCCACCCCTCTTGAGGTCCAAGTTGATCGAGATCATTCCCGGTCTAAAGTCGAAGCTTTCCTTCACGATCTTCAAAATCTCCTTGTCGGGGATTTTCCCCGTTCCGTAACTGTCGACAAACACCGACAATGGCTCTGGCACTCCGATAGCATACGAGACCTGAACGATGCACCGGCGAGCGAGGCCGCCGGCGACGATGCTCTTGGCGGCCTGCCTGACGATGTAGGCCCCGCTCCGGTCGACCTTGGTGGGGTCCTTCCCGGAGAAGGCCCCGCCGCCGTGGGCCCCCCAGCCGCCGTAAGTGTCGATGATGATTTTCCGGCCGGTGAGGCCCGCATCACCGTGGGGGCCGCCGATGACGAACCGTCCCGACGGGTTAAGGTGGAAGATGGTCTTCTCGTCGAGGTACTTCTCGGGGACCACCGGCTTGATCACGTGCTCCTTGAGATCGGCCGCGATCTCGTCGTTGGTCACCGTCTCGTCGTGCTGCGTCGAGATGAGTACGGTGTGGACCCGCACGGGAACCATTGCGCCGTTCTCGTTGTAGTACTCGACGGTGACTTGGGTTTTCCCGTCGGGTCTCAACCACGGGCAAGTCCCGTTTTTCCGGACCTCCGTGAGTTTGGCGCCGAGCTTGGTCGCGAGCACGTGGCTCAGTGGCATGAGCTCGGGGGTTTCGTCGGTAGCGTACCCGAACATGTGGCCCTGGTCGCCGGCCCCGATTTCCTCGGGGCGCTTGGTGAGGTGGCCGTGGACCCCTTGGGCAATGTCGGGGCTTTGTTGTTCGATGTTGACCAAGACCTTGCACTTGTCGGCGTCGAGGCCTACATCGTCGGAGACGAACCCGATGTTCCGGCAAGTGTCACGGACGATTTTCTCGTAGTCAACGTTGGCTTTGGTGGTGATCTCGCCGAAGACCATGACCATGTTGGTCTTGGTGCAGGTTTCGCAAGCGACCTTGCTTTCGGGATCTTGCTCGAGGCAAGCGTCCAAGATCGCGTCGGAAACTTGGTCGCATAACTTGTCGGGGTGACCCTCGTTGACCGATTCGGAAGTGAACAGGAAGGTTTCCATTGTTGCTGCTGCAAACAACAAACAACAAAATCAATACAGAAACACAATCTAAACATACACAATAGCAAACACATAAATTCATCACAATACAAGATCCAAAGCCTAATTTTATGAAATATTAACAGCAACATTTCAGATCGAACCAGAAACAGAATTAATTAAATAGATCTGCAATATTCAACTTCAAACTAATCACAAACCGAAATATTGAGCTTAACAAACCCTAATTGGATCTAACTCAACGAAAAACCCGAAATGAAACCCAAAAATCCAATTGACGGCTGTACTATAATAAACAAACAAATGCGTATAATGAATGAAATCCAGTAAAATTACGAAAGCATTATCCCAAAAACTTAGATCTACTAAAAACCGAACACCCAATCGAATTCCCAAAGACAAAATATTAGAGATCAGCTCAAAATTGAAGCAACTAAAAGAAAAGGAAACTGAAAGACATGAGGAAACGAAACAGAGAATTGAACACGAACCTTTTAATGAAGAAATCAGAATTGAATTTGAGATCTAGAGATCTAGATTTTGAAGCAAAAAGATCCGACCTTTCAATGAGTCCTTTAGCTGAAGAACTCGTTGGCGACTCTCAATGGAGTCCAAGCATATGTATTTATAGTAAAAATGTCTTAAAATTTAAAAACGATTAATTTAATTTATTGTATATTTTAGAGCTGTGCGTGTGGGACCTAATTTTGAAGGGTTAAAAGAGTAAATTTAAAGAACGATGATTTTGAGCCGTCAGATGGGGGAATTGGAGGGTGAGGATTGATTAGAGTCGGTGGAGAAAGCGACCGGCGGTGAGAAATTAGATCTACCGGGGCAACCGGTGGCGCGGGGATTTTCACCAACTCCCAAATACCTGCTTATTTTCACCAACCCAATTTGAGGTGAAATTTAAAAATATATTTTTTTATTTTTCATATGTTTGACTTTGACCCCATGTCATCTTACAAAGTATATGCTTTAAAAAGAAAATAAACATGTCAGTTTTTTTTCAACTTGTGTTGATAAATTGTTGAATGAAAACGAAAAGTTAGTTCTCATCCTTAGATTGAATTCAAGGTTTGTTTAGTTTTAAGTTGATCTCCAGGTTTGTTTAATTTTTGCTTTATGCGATATTATAATTTTCACAGTTTAAAATATTTTACATTTCAGTAAAATGTGTAAAATAAAAAATGATGTGCTTTTTTAGACTGATTTTGTCACCGACTCTATCGATTATTTGTAAAATTTTTAAAAAAGAAAATATTTGTGGCTGTGATCAATGAATTTAAATGTAAATAACCAAAAACTACTGTACAATAATTGGGGTAGCTATATTTCTCTTTCTCTAAATTTTCCTATACAATCTTGATTGTCGGTATATCGTAGGCTTATTATCGCCATCACGTGTGAATATAAATTTGTTGATACGATTCGATACATCCAAACAAATGAATAATAAAATCTTTAGATCTCATGTTTTGGGATTAATTAAGATCTCATCAAATTAAAATGAGTTTAGGTAGATTGAATGGTATTGAATTGAAGCATCTTAGTCATATATTAATGAAAGTGTCAATTTAGTAGTTAAGATACCTTAATCATATTAATATAACTACTATTAGTATGAAGTGAAGTCTCATAATGTTCATATAATCTCATTAAAAAGACTTAGATTCACTTACCAATATTCAATTACTGTAACAAAGTTTGTTATAATATAGTTAGGAGTATGAAGTAAAGCATTATAGTGCCGACACTCAAGTCATAGAGCCAATTTGGTCAGCTATACACTGACCAAAACCATTGGATATAGTTGCATTTCTTGAAATCTCTTATGAGAAAACTTTCCGCGTCGAGAGCGGGGCCAAACTAAGCCACGGAGTGAGCACATTCAAACAAATGATAAATAATATAATACTCCCTTCGCCTTCTAAATATTGTCGTTTTAGGAGGATTTTGATGTTTTTTATTTATTGTCATTTTGTATTTCCAATGTATTTTTTCTTAAGTTTTCCATTTCTACTCCTATTAATTTATTCAACTTTCAAGATAATCATATTTTAATCTCCTATAACAAGATGAGAAGACTATAAAAATCAATATTTAAACATATTAATGAAATCTTGAAAATAGAGTATGACATTTATGAAAGGGTAAGTTAGTAAATCACCTCATTCGATTTATTGTTATCTTAAAAGTATGAATTAGTTAAAACGACAATAATTAGCAAACGGAGGGAGTAACGTTGAATCCCACCCACTAGCTTGGCTAGAAACCGTGGTTAATGTCTATACTTCATTTCTTAAAGTACAATTCTTCACCAAGTTCTATGTGGGTGCGAGATATTTTATAAATTTGAATACATTTTTTAGAGAAAGCCTGTAAACAGATTATTGTGTTTTGTTTTCAAGAATAAATTAATATTTCAAAAAAATTATCTATCCAACTTGTTATTATTTTTATTCCTTTTAACGTAATATATTAATGTACATGGCAAGGATCACCTTTATGGCATATAAATTGAGTATTAAACTATTGTGAACATGGCTAGAATCATGCATTATGTAGATTTGTTAGATGGACTTGGTTGTAGAGTGGAAAAAAATCCCCCATCCCCAAATTGTGTTTCCATACCTGTCATCTCAATAAAAAAAATGCCACGTGTCAACTTTTATTATATTTTAATAATTATAAATTTCTCTTTCCTACTTTTTTAATTAAAATATATTAAAAGTTCACACGTGGCATTTTTTGATTGGGAAAACAGGCATGGGGACATCATTTAAGAAGTTTTTTTCAATTTAGAGTTCATAACATCTGAAGTCATTAAGAAACCACCCTCAAATTTCGGGGAATTAACCCAACATAAATTAAGTTAAATACATCTTTATCTGTCAAATGATTTATTTCTTTCCAAAACTTTGAAAAATATAATGAAAATACATCACTTTTGCTCACTTGAATCCACATGCCAGTTTCTAACTGGAAAATAAAATTAGAAAAACATCTTTGGAAAATCAAATTAACCGGTATCTGATTCATCAGATAAATTGTTGCACTTTTAGCATGTTCGAGGAGTTAGAAAAATCTTTGAAAAAATAAAATGTACAAATTCTAACTATGCCTCTGATTACTAGCAATTTAGTTTTTCAATTGTGGATTCAAAATTGATCAGCTGAGTTTATTTTTCTTGTAATAAGTTGAAGACAACAGGGACGTACATGTTCACAGTATGCATGTCTAAGCTTGCTCTCTTAAAGTCACATATAAATACATAGACTTCAGTCTTCAGCAAAAAAATTCCTAATTGAATGGTTTCGTAGCATTCAACTACAATTTAAGTTCCAACAGAAATGCAGATAGAACCAAATAGCACACTGATTAACATAATTATCGATCTAGTAGCTAACAGAAACCAAAAATATGCACTTTATGCAATTTGAAGACTTTATCACAGTATAATAGAGAATACCTCGTGGGCAATGCGGCTCATAGGAGTTAATTCTATTTAACTTAACCGTAATTGCAATATTTTTGACTAAAAAATGAGGATTTAGAACATATATAACATTAAATAAAGCATTATCCTTGAAACAACAAATTCCGACACTGAAACAAAACAGTTTAAAATAAATTGAAATATACTATACTATACTAATTAGCTTGTAACCATGTAACACAAAAACTTGTTGACAAATAAAACAATTTAATGCTGTTAATTTCACTACTACAAGCAAATTACGATGATGATGACGACGATGACGGCGTTTAGGGATGTATTTTGAGAATTGTTTGTTTCTCCATTGATATATTTCTGGTATTACATTGATCAATTTATACAGTTTATTACATATTACAATATTAATAAATGGTAGTGGTGTGAGCTGTAATCACTAATTCCTGCTTTGTCTCTGTAAGTGTTTCCTTGAGCTGTGAATCTGTAGTGGATGAGTTGTAGTGGAGCAATAGTGGATTCCCTGAGCAATAGTGGATTCCTTATGTTTTCTTAACACTCCCCCTCAAATTAAGTAGTGGGATCTCCAATACTTAATTTGTTGAAAACCTCGACAAAACTTCGACCTGTGACAACTTTGGTGAGTATGTCTGCTAGCTGATCTTCTGACCTTATGAAGGGAAGTTCAATTGTGCCATCTTCCAGCTTTTCTTTAATGAAGTGTCGATCTACTTCCACATGTTTAGTTCTATCATGTTGAACTGGGTTTTCTGAGATGTTGATTGCTGCTTTGTTGTCACACATGAGTTTCCTTGGAGTACATGTTGGAAAACCAATTTCAGACATCAACTTTCTGATCCATATGATTTTTGTTATTCCTTTGACAATTCCTCGGAATTCTACTTCAACACTTGCTAGTGCAACTACCTTTTGTTTTTTACTTCTCCAAGTTACCAAGTTTCCTCCGACCATTGAGAGGTATCCCGCGGTTGTTTTCGATCGTTTGGGTTTCTTGCTCAATCTGCTTCTATGTACGCCTCAACTTCCAAGTGTCCATTGTTCCTAAAGATGATCCTGTGACTTGGCGTGCCCTTCAAATATCTTAAGATTCTTGTGACTGCTTCCATGTGTTCTTCTTGTGGTTGATGCATAAATTGGCTCACAATTCCAACTGTATAAGCTATGTCAGGTCGAGTATGAGATAAGTAAATTAGTTTTCCCACAAGTCGTTGGTATCTATCTTTCTCGGTGGCTTTGGTATCCCCTTTAATTCTTAGTCCATGATTCATTTGCATTGGTGAAGCTGCTGACTTGCAATCTATCATTCCAGTTTCTGCAAGAAGATCAAGAATGTACTTTTTTGAGATATGAAGATCCCTTTGTCTGATCGCAATACTTCTATCCCAAAGAAATATTTTAGTCCTCCAAGATCCTTCATTTCAAAATTTGCAAATAAATTTTTCCTTAGATTTGCAACTTCGATATCACTTCCTGTCATAATCATGTCTTCTACATAGATTATCAGGCATGTGATCAATTCTCCTCTTTTCTTAAAAAAAAGTGTGATCGGAGTTACTCTGTTTGTACCCGTATTTCTTCATTGCTACTGTGAATCTTCTAAACCAAACTCGTGAGGATTGTTTGAGTCCATATAATGCCTTTTGAAGTCTGCATACTTCTCCTCTTCGAAATTCATCAGTGAAACCTGGTGGAGGTTCCATGTATACTTCTTCCTTAAAATCACCACGTAGAAATGCATTCTTCACATCGAACTGATCTAGTGGCCAGTCTTTATTTGCTGTAACTGAGAATAAGACTCGAATTGTATCTATTTTTGCAATAGGGAAAAAGTTTCGGAATAATCAATTTCGTAGGTCTACGTATATCCTTTTGCTACAAGTCTAGCTTTATGTCATTTTATAGTTCCATCTGCTTTATATTTGATCGTAAAGACCCATTTGCATCCTACTGGTTTCTTTCTAGGTGGGAGTATGCATTTCTTCCATGTGTCATTTTCTTTTAAAGCCTTCATTTCTACATCCATAGCCATTCTCCATTCTTCTCTTTGTTTGGCCTCATAAGCATTTATGGGAATCTCTTGAGTATAGACTGTTGTAGTAAATGCTCTTGCTTCTTCTGACAAGCTCTCCCTTACTAGATTTCTCATAGGATACCTGCTGGAATGAGGGATGTGTTCTGGTGTAAATCTTGTTGGTGGTATTCCATGATTACTCCTGGGAGGTAGCGGATGAACATCTTCTCTGGGCTATTCAAGGTTAGTCTCAATACTATTATCATTTAATTCAAGAATAGGAACTGGACTGTTTGGTTCATTTACCTCTTGTTGGACATCATCAGAAGGTTGATCATTGGTGGATATGAGATTGTCGGTCTGTTCATTGTTGATTAGTTACTCTCGAAGTAGTGATCTTGGGGTGATGGGTGGATCAGAAACTAGGCCTAGTTTTGTTGGGTCCATTATGTCTAACCAACCTAGTGAGCTAGAAGTGTTCTCGCCTTGGTCACGAGGTTGGGTAAGGTAAAAAAACTCGGATTCAAGGAATGTGCAGTCCATTGTAACAAACATTCGATGAAGAGTCAGACTATAACATCGATACCCTTTCTGGTGAGGTGTATATCTAACAAAGACACATTTGAGTGCACATGGATCAAGTTTGGTACGGTCATGTTTTGGAATATGTATAAAAACAAAGCAGCCAAATATTCTGGGCGGAAGTGTAAGGTGGGACGGTATTTGGGTTATTTTTTCCAGAGTTTGGAGAGGTGTTTGATGGTCAAGAATTTTTGTGGGTAATCTTTTATGGAGGTACACAGATGTGGTGACAGCCTCAGGCCAGAATGATTTGGGAATATTGGATTCAATCATTATGGCCCTTGTCATCTCAAGGAGTATTCGGTTCTTTCTTTCGGCTACCCCATTTTGTTGAGGTGTATTGGGGCAGGTTGTTTGGTGGATAAGGCCGTTGGTGTGAAAGAAGTTTTTTAGGTCATGGTTAACGTATTCCCCCCCCCCATTATCAAAACGAAGAATTTGAATCTTTTTCTTAAATTGAGTTTCGACCATGTGAAAAAAATGAACAAACTTCTCATAAACCTCGGATTTGTGTTTTAGAAAGTATACCCAAATCATTTGAGAATAATCATCAATAAATAACACAAAATATTGAAACCCATTAGATGGTGGTGTTGGACCCCAGGTATCTGAATTTATTAAAGAAAATAAGTCTTGTACTTTAGTGTTATTTGAAGCAAAAGTACTTCGGTGACTTTTGGCTAAAACAAAAGTTTCACATGTAAAACTCAAATTGTTTTTGAAAAGTGAGGGGAATAATAAACGAAGGTAATTAATAGATGGATGACTTAGACGTCGGTGCCAGAGCCAGAGTTGAGTTTGATTTGTCCCTTGAGAAAGCAGTGCAGTTCCTTGATGAGTTACTTCATCAACATAGTACAGACCTCCTCTCTCAATACCACGCCCAATGATCTCCTTTGTATGGATATCCTACAAAATGCAAAATTGAGGATATATTAGGATAACACAATTAAGTTCCCGAGTTATGTGACTTAAAGATAAAAGTTTGCATGACAAAGAGGGAACATAGAGGTAATTTTTTAGGGTAATTTTGGGAGAGAGGATAATGGAGCCTTCTCCCTGAACATCGGCTAGACCCCCGTTTGCGGTTTCAATGTGGGTTCGAGAGGGAGGTTTAGGTTTGACAAGGTCAAAAAGATCATGGGTCATGGTGTCCGTAGCCTCACAATCTAAGATCCACTAGGTTGAGTGTGATTTTATTTGGTGGGCTTTTGGTTGAGTTTGGTGTTTAGTGGTTAAGTTAAGTGGCCTTTGTTGGGTAAGTGAATGAGTTTTAGTCATAGTTGGGCCAGATTGGGTAAAAGAGGTAGTTAGGGACGGGTTTGGGCTTGGGCTTGGGTGTATGTGGTGTGGGTTTAAAAAATTTGATTTTGGCTGAAATGAGATTAAATGGGTCGGTGGTGGGCTTTGTTCTTTTAAATGGTTAAAAGAAATGGATTTGGGCTTAAATTGTAGTATAAAAGGGGGAAGGCTTAGGTTTTTTGTGGAGGTAGTGTTTGGATTCAACGGGGTTTAGTAAATGGGTTTCCCTCTTTTCTTTCCCATTTCTAGGGTTTATGGGTGTACCGCCATCGCCTTTTATGTTGCCGTGATGTTCTTCGAAGTAGTTTCCGTAACCGTGGCTTCCTTTGCCTCTTTTGGTAACCTTACGGTTACTAACGGCAGCCTGGTTTGGAAACTCACCGCCACTGCCTTCTGTGTTGTTATGATGTTCGCCGGAGTAGATGGGTTTTCCATAACTGTTGATTCCTCCGACGCTCCTGGTAGCCTCGCGGTTACCGACGGTAGCTTGGTTTTTCTTTGTTCCATCTAAAACTCCGACGATGACCTGAGCCCTGCCCCGTTTCTGATCTTTCCACCATGGCGGGTAACCCACTAACTCAAAGCATTCTTCTTTTGTATGTTTATGCTGTTTGCAATGAGTACAAAAGAGTTTTGACCTGTCTTCTCGTTCTCGCTGTGATGATCTCCACTGCACTTCAGTGGGTTCTGAGCAATCCTGCAATGATGATCTCCACTGCATCTCAGTGAGTTCTGAGTGGTGCCCCTTTCCGGCCTCGAATCGATTTTTGCCACCTCTTGATTTGGTTACTAAACCCAAACCGATTTCTTCTGAGGATATGTTGTCACCACTGTTTTTTCCTTTTAAAATTTGTTGCCTTGTGTTTTCTCTCCTCACCATCGCGTATGCTGCCTCTACTGATGGAAGGGGATCCTGTTAGAGTATATCCCTTTTTACTAATTCGTGTTGGTCTTCTAAGGTAGTAAGGAACTAGAACAATCTTTGCTTTGCCACAATCTGGTTGTATTTTGATATATCATCAGGATCTTCATGGGATTTGGTGATTTTCGATCTATGCTTATCCAAATGTTTTGCAATTTATTCCATACTTCTTCGATGGATTCGCTGCCTTGCTTTAGTGTGTTAGCCCTTCTGTGGAGTTCATAAATCTGAAAGGAATCCCCCCCGCTTCCATATGTAATGGCTAAGCCATCCCATAGTGTTTTTTTCTGTTGGATATTGAGCAACATTGTTAATCAATGAGGGCTCAATATTCTAAATGATCCAGGTAAACATCACTTGATCTGATTGCTCCCATTTTTGAAATGATTTGTCCGTTTCTTCTGGAGGTTTATTGGTCAAGTGTTTCCCTTTTCCTCGTCCTCCGATTGCCTTTTTTCATGAGGCATACCCACAGTGGGTAATTTTCACTATTTAATTTGAAACCTATTGACAGGCTGCTGATCTCTTGGGTTTGTTGGCTTCCCAGCCCCGTTTTGAGTAGGTTAGCGATTTGTATTGTGATTTCTTCTGAGAGATTTTGGTGGGCAGGATTTTTTTCTGACATTTTCTTGTTTGACGTTTTTGTGGTTTTGGTAGGTAAGTATTAGGATAGTGATGAGATTTTTCCGAGTCCTATCGGATCAAAAGAAATCCCGCTCTGATACCATGTTAGAATGGCAGTTTAGGGATGTATTTTGAGAATTTTTTGTTTCTCCATTGATATATTTCTGGTATTACATTGATAAATTTATACTGTTTATTACATATTACAATATTAATAAATGGTAGTGGTGTGAGCTGTAATCACTAATTCCTGCTTTGTCTCTGTAAGTGTTTCCTTGAGCTGTGAATCTGTAGTGGATGAGTTGTAGTGGAGCAATAGTGGATTCCTTGAGAAATAGTGGATTCCTTATGTTTTCTTAACAGACGGTGCATTCCAAACCTTATCGATAGCAAACCAAAGTTGAGCACCAACTTGAAATGACCAGATTTGAAAAACACCATTTACCTTAAAAAAACTTGTGGTTCTTGTGATTCCTTTCAACCACACCATTCCATGCTGACGTAAACATATAAGAATCAGAAGAGTTTCCCACTCGCCACATTGTGAGAACCATCTTGTTCTCGTCTCCACACGGTTCAATCAGTTCTTCTTCATTAAGAAAATAGTCATCTCATCTCGATATTACCTGTTTGACAGGAATGCTAAAACGACCGTGGTGTTTTCTTAAGTCAGTGTTTGTAATCTGTGTCATTACCACCAACTTGACATCGGTCCCTCCTTTTTGTTCGATTTTTCGCTCGAGTCCTACTGATATTGCGGGTGGTGGCTTTAATCCCTCCTTTTCGAAGTCGATGATGATGATTCCATCATTTTTCTTCGTTTTCTTCCTTGCTTTCTTCACCATCTTCTTTTTCTTCTTCATCTTCGCTTTCTTGAGTATAATTTTCACCTTTTTATCATAGCGACAACCTGATTTTCTTGCAGGTGTGGAGTCTTTTTGAAGCCGCTTGATAAAAAGAACCAATACTCGGAATGTCAAAAAAGTAGTTGCCTCAGTTTCAGTAGCGCCACATTTTTCAACTAAAAGCAGATTTTTTTCAGCAAATTGGGAAAAAGAATCAGCTTTATCAGTATTTGACGAACTCGGTTTAGGGTTTTCTTCTTCTATTATGAGTAAACAAACAAAAAGAAAAGATAGAACCAAACTTCAAACTAAAAAAAACTCAAATACGAAGTGAAAGAAAGTAATTCGTTCAATTTGAGGGGTTTGAGAGGTATATATAAAGGGATTGTTTTGAGGAAATCGCCATTCAACAAACTTCAAGTGGAAAATTTTAAATAATGTCGATGTCATTAACATATATTTCAATTGAATTCACAAGCATAAACTAACAAATCAATAACATCCATTAGCTTTCTTTTATGCTTGATTTTGATTGTTTCTTAAATATTTTGAGCATATATGAAGTAGTTTTTATTTACATATAAAATCTCTTATCGAGTTAAAAATGGGATAGCGCAAACTTTAGCAAGTTAGAACCAACATCAATGTACGAATTTCGGTATTTTGCGAATGGTTTCGGTTTGATTGTGTTGTTAGGAACAGTGATCACCTATTTCATGGTTCACAGCCTCAAATTTAGCACAAAATTGCAGCTAATGCGTAACTTAGCACTTTTCTAGATTATTTTGTGCTAAAATTACCTAGTTGTGTTATTTTTCAAGCTGTTTTTCTGAAGAGTTTCATTTTCAAACATTTCCTATAAGCAGCAAAGTTGATTTTAGAATAATCAAATCAGACAATCCCTAATTAAATAATATGAAAGACTAAATTGTGTTGCTCAAAATCAAAATATTTAGTTCTATAAAAAGTTTTTGAGAAGAACCGTTGGGACAACGGTTGGAAAAGTAATATCTAACATGCCCTTAGAAAATTCACATTAGATTTTTAAGCTAGTTCATGTTCATTGAAAGCAAGCAAAAAAGATAATTAGCTGTGTATATAAAATTTTAATCAATCAACAACAGCAAGATTCTGATACACCTCCCCAGAAATGGCAGCTTCCATTACAGTAACAGGACCAAACTCAAAATTCCCATCCAAGAACACCTTCATTATGTTCTTCGAAAACCCGCTCACCAAAGCCACCCCTTTCTGCCCCGCATCAACCGATGTAGCCATCGAATCTCTCAGATTCCAAAACACAATCTCAGGCACCGCATTCCCATACCCTTTCTTCGTAAATTTCTTCACAATCACTTTATAGTCCGTTTCCCATGGCTCCTTACACGCCTCATCGAATTCCATGTCGCTAAGCACAAACAATCTCTTAATAATCTGTTCCTCTCTCAGCCCCCCTTTAACGGCTACTTTGAGGATCAGATCAAACACCTTCTGGAAATTCGTACTATTGCCCCACTCCATAGTTCTCACAAACTCGGTTTTTTTCAAAAGGGTTTCGCCTTTGATCGCTTGGAGAGTCGGGTTTTCGCTGAAAGTTATCACCTTTCCCTTCCACGGCTCTTCGCTCAGCTCTGAAACTAATAGCCCCAATGCAACCGAAACTTCCATTGGAGTGCCTTCCATGCTACCCGACACGTCGCAAACTGCCATGCAATTTGTTAGCTTGCCTTGCTAAACAAGATCGTCCACCATTCTTTTCCATTGCAGTTCCGAGACTTTCCCGCCATCATCGCAGTCATCCAGTGACTTGATTATCTCGTGTGGAAGCAATGCTCCTGCTGATATCTTCGATTTCCCCGATTCAACGTCGGCTAAGTACTTGCTAAACCGCTCTTCGTCGTGTTTCAGGAACTTCTCTTTGTAGAATTTCATTGCGACTGAAGCGACCCTGTTGTAAGGGATTTCACCCCATTGGTTGTGGCCGATGTACACCTCTGGCAGCTCGAGGACCTTCCGGAGAGGGACGAGGACGTCTTTTCGCAATCTGTCGCGGATTCTGTAAGCGTAGTGTGCTTCTTCTAGTCCTTGGTATTCTGGGTAGGATTCTCTTGGGAATACTTTCCTTGCGATGCTCTCACACAGCAATGTCGCTCTATCGAAAGACGAATCGATCGAAGGGCACCATTTTGCAGCAAGGCTGACTTTTGTGACTTTGTCGGACTTCAAATGATCCATGTCTGCTCTCAAGCATTCAGCGAAGAAATCCGAAACTCGCTCGTATAGGTATCGAAAATCAGGGTCTCGATTATACCTCTCGAAAACCTTCTTGGCCATGGCTACCTTCTTCTCCTCCCTTGCCATGCTTGCTTTCTCTTTCTCAAGCTTGTTCCTTTCCAGCGCATTTAAGATCCTGATTTCTCTAGTAGCTTCTGCCGCCTTCTTAACCTTCTTGTCTTTTGATTTCTTCGATGATCCTTTCTGTTTTTGAAAAGGACCTCGAAACGATGGCGTTTTGATTTTGCCTTTGCTAGAGCGGTGCCCCCTCATTCTGCCTCCGCCGGACTTTCTCAATCTCCACTCACTTTTTTGATTCTTCCTCACATCGGGACCCTCCAGAAGCCGGTAAAGAATCTCCGGCAAGTCCTTGAAATACCCGAAATTAGCCATCACAGGAACATTACAAGCTCGGGTTTTGGGGTGAAATCGATGGAGCCAAATTGCAGCAGCATAATACCCCTCTTTATCAGATTTACCAGTTCCACGGACACCTCTCAGATTACAGATTAGTTTGAGAGTCGTCAATGGATCATGATTCCAGGCATCATGAAGCCTCTGTTTGATTGATTCGGGAGGGGTATTTGGAACAACGTGGAAAAAGAAATCAAGGCAAGGGTTACCTGACGAAAGATAAGTTGCGGAGTAATTCTCAGTGTAGCCCATTGGAGGATTCAGTGACGAAGATAATTTCGTTTCGTTGAAATTGGATGCCATGGCAGCCATGAAAGGATCTTGAACGGCTTCTGATTCGTTGACAGATTGAACCTTTCGTTGTTTTGCAAGCAGGGTTGGGTTGTGGAGCTCTGGCGGGCCGAGAAGAGATGATTTTGGAGCCATTTGCGGTGGTTTTTGGGATCTGATTAGAAGGGAAATGAGTTAGGGTTTTCGAATGGGATCAAGAACGAAAGAGAGACTGAGATTTAAGATTTGGGGTTTAACTCTAGAGATTTTGATTCAGTTATTTATCAGAAAACAAGTGCTTGGTGAACAAGTTATTATTTTAATTGCGGAAGTTTAATTACTTTTAATTATTTTGCATTTTTGAGAAAAAGGAGATAAATATTACCGACTAATAATATAATAAAATGAGTGAGTATCTTAACAGAATTGGAAGTATGATACGTGTACCTGTAAAGACTGAATTATTTTGCATTTGTTCAAAAGATTCGTGAACACTATAATAGGTGTCAACTACAAGAGATATGTATAGATTTTGGATTCGGTCCATATTTATGGAATCCTGTATTTTCATACTCAATTGATTTAAATTGATCCGAGTTAACATAAAAAAATATAAATTTATTTTGAGATCCATATCTAGATTCGAATCCATATATAATACAAAATAAACTATTGTTTTAAATCTACAAACATATTTCTTTCTACATATGTTTAGCATTTTATTTTAATTCAAGACTTCGATATTTTAGTTTCAACTTTACATAATGAAATATTTCACTTAACTATTTTAGATAAACTATTATAAATTGTGTAATCAATTATTTTTGTTAAGCATATGTAGTTAGAGCAATAATTAACAAATAATATCAGCTAGAAAAAAGAAATTTTATTGAAGTTTATGAGTAGTAAGTAATTAGTCTGTCTTAAAACTTAAGAAAAAATGTGGTTTGTGTTATAAAAAGTATGCACCAACAAGATATACATTGCACGAATATATAGAAATGTAGAGAATAAGAAATGTAAAGAGGAAGTATGAGTATTGTATTATTATATTTCTTATGAATTGGTGTACAATAAACCTATATTTATAGGCAAATGTTAAGTACTTGTAGGGATAGAAATTACACATATAAATATACATAAAGAGAGGGTTAATGGACATTAATACAATTAACTATATATGTTACATAAAACATATATTTATAACACTTCCCCTTTGATGTCCATTTTCGTGAATGAGACACTGCATCGTTAAAAACCTTACCAAGAAAACCATGTGGGACAAAACCTTTAGTTAAGGGAAAAAGAGTGCAGAGTTTACTTCCCCTCTTCGCCATTATATGACTATGCAATCTAAATATGACTCGTTAAAACCTTGCTAAGGAAAACCTAATGAGACAAAAACTTAGCGAAGGAAAAAGAGTACAATATTCATATGCAGTTTTACTTCCCCTAAAAAATACAATGGTAAGTATGTATCCTTGAGCTTGCCTATCTATATATTACGCACATGCCTTAGTAAAAATATTTGTTTGATTGTAACTTGATCTATCTTTGTTGATTTCAACTTGGTCCGTCTTCATGAGATCATGAGCATAAAAGAATTTGTGTAGATATTGAGTAGATCTATCTCTTTCAATATATCCACTCTTGAGCTTTGTGAATTTGTGTAAATGCTGCATTATCTTCGTAAACTGTCATCAAATATTTTTTGGCTACTAATTTATCATATGGTCCAATGCTTTAAACAATACATGGATGTTTGCAACTCTATCGCATTATATGTAATAATATAAACAAATAAAAGTTGAGGATACAAAATATGAAGGTAAAGAAATTCAATGTCGAAATGCAGGTCTGAGTACATTTATTTTCAAGAGAAATCAATTATGTTTGTATTACATATTTCCATGCTTTTTAACAACAAACTTGTTTGACATACTTGAATATACCATGAATTTAATTCATATTTTTGTTGCCACAATGGAAAAATATGGTCCATAACAATTTTAAATTCATTCCATATATTACTAGTACTAATATAATTAACTTAATTTTCCATTTTCAACAACTTCAGGTGTTCGCATTTCAAGTGTTATTAGTACTTCCGTAGGAAGTGTATTAGTTTATATATCCTCAATGAGATTATCTTTATTCTCGAGAATTTTTCATTTTTAAGGATTTTTATCCTTTAAACCAATTAGTGATCCACATTTTAGGCGTATTATAGCGCTATCTTTAATTATTCTTCAGAAAATTTCATATTGCATTCCATTATAGGGATCCTTATATATTAACAATGAGGCATTAGACAAATTTGTCTATTCCAAAATTATCTTTTACTTTCTCTCCCTAATTTGGGAAAATGTTTTCATCAAAATAAAATTTGCAATCTTTGCAAAGAGCATATTGTTTTGTAAAGGCTCAATTAATCATTGATGGAGATTCATATCCAATATAAAATAATGATCTCCTTGAAGGACCCATTTTGTTATGGAGTTATATGCATATAAATTGCATAACAAAAACTCTTAGATGAGAAGTAATAGGCATATGACCAAAACTAACAATATGGGAAAAATAATCATAACAGCTTTTGGTCTTAAACATATATATTGCATATCCTTATGTAAATGAAAAAAAAATTGTTCTCATAATCATGGTCTTGCAACAAGATGCAGACGTTTAGTATATGGTTCTATAATACCATTTTGAACCTAAACATATTCTACATGATTTCATATTGTAACATCAATAGACATACAAAACCATACATGTGAGTTGTGACCATTTAGTTGAAGTATCAACTCTAGGTGCTTGTACTTCTTCGGGAAGTGGCTACATTAAGAACTAAATGGTATAATTGTGGATGAATTAGTCCACATATATCACACAATATGCGTTTTGAAAATAGCAAAGATTCATTTACAAGCTTACTACTAGAAGGTTTTATAATCAATTTTCTTGTGAACCACCAACACAAAATTATTCATTATTTTGAAGAAACTTCAGTCTTTAATGGATGCTCATGTGCATTATATATTATATTTCTCATTATTATCGAACTAGGATGACCTAGTCGATCGTGACAAATTTTATAATTATCTCAATATATAAGCTTCAAGTTTATAGTTAAACTGACCAGAAAATATATGTACCATGAAGACATACTTTAATGTCTTAACTCACATTTTCAATAATATTTATTTTTGTGAATGTTTTAAAACTCCATATATGAATAATTGGGGAATATAATACATTATTAATAATAATCATCCTAGTGGTAGATTTTAACATTGGGTCTTCCAGATCATTCAATAATTTGTTTTTACCCTCAACGCATAATATTAGCTCTTCCGGAGCATTCGACACTTTTTTAATTTCTTTAGTACATTATACTAGCTTTTCTAGAGCATTGAACAAATTTTTATCCCATTGTTACACTAATTCTGGCTCTTCTGTAGCATTTACAAACTATATATAGACTCTTTTAGAACCTCCAACAATTTGTGTTACTCGATACTATGGTAACATTTATTTCAATTATTTTCAAATCATAATAATATTTGGCTATTTTCAATATATAAAATTCCTTCATTAGCCTTTATGTCAATAAATATCGAAAATAATTAATTTCCTTTTATCAAAATATCAATTTGATTTTCCACTTCTGGTAGTTATTAGGCCTCAATTTGATTTTCCACTTCTGGTGATTATTAGATCGGAATTCGATTTTTCATTTCTGGTGGTTATTAGGCCTCAATTTTATTTTCCACTTTGGGTGGAAATTATTCACAATTTTATTTTTCCACTTCAGGTGGAAATTGCTAGCAAATAGTATAAGATTTCCTTTATACATTTTCAAAAAGATTTGTCGGATCTTTAATAGTCACCCATTACTGTTTTAATATTTGATAGATTATAACAAAATACAATAAACTTTGTAATTCAAAATTGATCAAAATAACAATACAAACTCAAATTAAACATTACCAATTTTGTTTTTGTACCATAAGTTAACGATCATTAAATCTTGAAATTAATCTGAAGTTTCCATCGATGCTCCAACATATAGAACTCTGATAATTGTTTGATGACCTCAGAAAGGCTAATTAAAAAAATATAAATCAAAATATCAACGTTTAAATTCACTAAATTCAATAAAATTAAACTCAAATGTAAAAGAAATAAAAACTTAGAAAACTTCTTGATTATTCAAAATCCATGCATCTCTGTAATACTCATCACCAACAACAAATTCTCTAATCATAACGGTTGAATGATATTCTTGTTTATATTGATCGAAAGAGCAAACTCGTGTTGATATCTTGTTATAAATAGTATGCACCAACAAGAATATACATTGCATGAATATATAGAATTGTAGAGAATAAGAAATGTAGAGAAAAAGTATGGGTATTGTATTATTATACATCTTA
Source organism: Euphorbia schlechtendalii (assembly GCA_949673415.1). Taxonomy (NCBI): domain Eukaryota; kingdom Viridiplantae; phylum Streptophyta; class Magnoliopsida; order Malpighiales; family Euphorbiaceae; genus Euphorbia; species Euphorbia schlechtendalii. The sequence goes on along the minus strand of CATIWQ010326020.1, from coordinate 12,475 downwards.
TGAATTGTGTACAATAAACTTATATTTATAGGCAAATATTAAGTACTTGTAGAGACACAAATTACACATATAAATATACATAAATAGAGGATTAATGGACATCAATACAATTAATTATATATATGTTACATAAACATATATTTATAACAGTTTGATTATATTAATTTTAACAAATAATAATGTCTAACAAATGTACTTGCATGTAGAAAATATAAATGATGTGACTTTCTTGTATCTTAATGGTTTCCATAAAAAATGTATTGAAATTAAAACTCTTTTATAGATCCATCTTGGATTTATTTTAGATCCGAATCTTTGAAATCTAGTGGATATGGAAATGAGTACTAATTTTATAAACCCAACAGATTTGAATCAAATGCCTAAAAAGAATTTGGATATGGATATATTTGGATCATGTCCAGATTCGGCTCACGCACATCCCTAACTATAAGTATAATAATAGTTGGTGTTGATAGACCGAGTCCATCTGATCGGAAAAACCCGAATCTAATGACAAGAACGGGTCGAGTCGAGTTGTATGCAAAATTTCACTATTTAATTATCCATTGATTTGGTGAATTGGGACAAGTTAATGAATAAATGACAGACTTGATAACAAGAACGAGCGGAGTAGTGTTTTAGGCAAAATTTCACTATTTTATTATCCATTGACTCGATGATATAGAAGCAGTTAATGTATCAATGACAAATTTTTTTTACTGAATATAATTAAAAACATATTTAAATTCTAACTAATAAAGTCTATAATATGTTACACAAGTAACAATGATATGAAAATATAATACACAAGTAAATATTAAATTCATAATACTTAAATAATAAGCCCATACACATATAATAATATAATAATAAAAAAATAAACTTATAATATTAAAATAATCATTCCCCAAAATAGAGTTCTCCATATATGGGAAATCCCATTTTGGGGATATAGGAAACGGGGAATGATTGGAGTAGATCATTCCCCATTTTGGGGATATTCCCAAAATGGGGAATCATTGGACATGCTCTAAGTAACTCAAAAGTCATTTAAATATTTGTAGCAAAAATATATTTATATAAATATTATTTTCTTCATAAAAATATTTAAAAATTCCTAAGCTTAAGCTTTGCAGACATGCACTGGTTTCGCCCTGCCGAGGGCTCATCAGGATAGCGGCAACAGCTATCGACCAGTTGTGCCATGTATTATCGCATAAGACCCCTTCATAATTAAGTCCACGACTAGTGACAAGCTCCCTACACTTAAATGGGTCGGTATGCCTGAACTCGGCCAGACCTATGCGCATACAGGCAGAACACCCTTAGCGATGATGCCACCATCCATTTTCTTACCAACGACAGGATTCTTCTTGTGTGCATGTCCCTCTTCTTGGCACGGTCACGCAGCAACGGTGCATGAAGTGTACTTGCACCGCGTGCAAAACTTTGGTGCGTGACATTCTCCTCCACCGAAAATCTAGCATGTCCTTGTACCAGGAGAAGAAAGACTCTGTCAAGAATCGCATCGCCAATATATCTCCATTCACCGCAAACGAACCATTACTCTCTTCTCAACCAGGTGTGTTGACCGCCAATCCCTTCCTTGAGAAGAGTTCACTGCTCACTTTCTTTCCTCGAGGGGCTCCTTCATTCTTTGCCTAATTGAGACATGTAGCGTTTTAACTGAAGAAATTGTTTTCTTTTCTCGATGGACGTGCAACGCTCCCATCTAATGCGAGTGTCCCTCCATTATACATCCCTTCTCACACGTGAGTTACCCGGCTTCCTTGCGGACTTCTTCCTCGCTACCCGGGCGCTGGGGCCATTACTCTTTTCTCATCAGGGCTTGCAATGTTCCAGCACTTTGATTTACAAATGGGAGAGTACTCTCGCGATCCGGCTCTGAAATCACTTGTCACGGGCCGAGAGTCTGGAGCAGCATTACGCCCGTGCGACGCCCCGGGGTTCTCTTCCATGACCCCGAGACCAGCCATTTCCCTCGTAGACATGCACTAGTTTCGCCCTGCCAAGGGTTCATCAGGATAGCGGCAACAACTATCGACTAATTGTGCCATGTATTCTCGCATAAGACCCCTTCATAGTTAAGTCCAAGACTAGCGACAAGCTCCCCACACTTAAATAGGTCGGCATGCCTGAACTCGGCCAGACCTATGCTTACAGACAGAACACCCTTAGCGTTGATGCCACCATCCAGTTTCTTACCAACGGCAGGAGTCTTCTTGTGTGCATGTCCTCTTCTTGGCATGGTCAAGCAGCAACGACTCATGAAGTTTACTTGCATCGCATGCAAAACGAGAATTGGATGATTTGCAATGAAAATGGTTTTGGACCATTTCTCTTATGTGGACACAAAAGCCCATCTAGTTCTCTCACCTTTTTTACAAACTATTAAGGAAAAACACAATATAAACTAAAATTTCCCATTTAAAATTTCTCATGTAGGTATAATTTTTCGAAAGTAACAAGAAAACTTCAAGTTTTCCAACGAACCATTGATTATTCCTAATTATTATTTTCATTATAACTAATATGGAATTAATTCTTCTATCGTGTCTGTTAATAACAAGATATTTTTACCATTATTGCCCAAATTTTTTATATTAGGCATTGTATATATTAGTTGGTCAAATATATTATGTCCGTGTGCAAATCCAACATTAAAAAATCTCATAATTTTACAAGGGCGTGTTTGCGATAGTAGCTCTCTTTTATGTAGAAGTGTTTACCCTTAGCATCATCCAAAGGCATTAAAGGAGTCATGGATGATCAACTAACATTGAAAAGAAATAAATTATTCCGATCTAAAATAAAAAAATTTCCGTACGTAACATAACATGAACTCGATATGCACACCGACTATTTGATTACGTAAAATATATATGATGGCATTGGTACTAAGGCTTTGAAAATTAATTTTTTTTTATCCCTCTACCATATTTTTTTAAAAAAAGTTGGACCATACCAATTCAGAATTTTAAAAATCCCATCATTCCAAAAATCTGTTACTGCTTTCACGTGAAAAGCTAAAGAATTGAGAAGCGACTTCATCTCCTTTACCTTCACCAGCGCGATATTCTCCATCTCTATCACATATTTCTTTATTTCTTACGCTTTTGGTACTCGTTGCTTACATGCAATTGTTCAATTCCTTTCAATTATGTGTTTGTTTTTTTTTTTTTAAATTTGGCCTTTTCTCGCTTCTCTATTTCGATTACAATTTCATGATTTCGGTTTTTTTTTTCTCTGTAATGTATTTTGATTCTTAGATCTTGATTTCAGGTGGAATTCTTTTAGATCATCTTTAGTAGTTTGTGGATTCTAAGTCCATGTGACATGTAGAACAAAAGTTCTTTTTAATGATGTGGTAATAGTCTTAAAAATAGACAATGTGTCTATTTATAAGGGAGGAATAGTTGATGATGGTCCATTCCATTTTAAATTATATTTTTTTGTAGACAATGTCTAATTAGTTGTCTAGATGTAGACAACCAAATAGATATTGTCTACAATTAGAAATGACATATAGTGCCATATCATATAGGGAAGATGGACTAGACAAGCTACTAAAGATGCATTTTCAAGGGTGTTGTTGGATTCATGCCTACCACTATTAATTTCGTTAAATTTTTTTGTTGTTATAGATTGTAATTACTCTAACTTTTGCATTCATTTGTATGCGGCCACAACATGTTCGATAAAATGCTTGACTTGAAACAAAAGTCTTATTCCACTCTTATACAAAGTATAATGTCTTTTTTTTCAAGTAAAACATTTCATTGAACTGTATGTTCATGCCCACAACATGTTCGATGAAATGCTTAACTTGAAACAAATGCCTTATACCATACAAGTCATAATGCTTTTGTTACAAGTTAAGCATTTCATCGAACATGTGATACCACTCATATACAAGGTATAAGGCCCACATGTCATGGTTTTTTTATTGGATAGTAAGTTTCGTTGTGAACATAAAGGGGAAATACTATATAAATTTATTATACCATGTATAAGAGCTTTCATATCAGGTTTATGGTTTTCATGCCATGATTTTTTATGAAAAATTTGATACTATTGTTAACATATAAGAGAAAAACAATTATATAAATATGTTATACCACTCTTATACCATGTATAAGGTCTTCATGAAAAGGTAGTAAAAATGGGTATCATACCATGTATAAGATTACGATAAATTATTTTTTTAAAAAATTAATTTTATGTCATTTTAAAGATAAAATTAAGATGAATATGAAATTTCAATGCGTCGATTAGAAAAATCAACTGTTTATGAGTTATGAACGTTTGAAATACTTTTTGCCACTGTAAGATACAGAAACAAGATGATCTGTGGATGGTAAAACCTGCAAAATCGAATTAAAAAAATAGAATAAAAAATTATACAGATTCTTCTAGTCATAGATTGTTTTGCAATATGATGATAAAAAAACACATTTAACTGAACATACCAATTGAGTGCTTTCAAAAAGCTAAAACAATAAGAGAGAAGAAAAAAAACATAAAAAAGTTACATTTTCGCCTAATCCCATTTCAAAACATAACAGCAATAGAGAAAAAATAAAATATATCAAAACAAAAAAGTAGACATAAACTATTACCTCCATCGTAGTAGCCAAATCATATTATTTTGATAAAAACTTTAGTCTTTGTATTTCTTGCAAGAGTCTTGGTTTTATAAAATAAATCATGCAGCATGCCTCTCAAAAAATCAAGCAATGGGATTATTGACAACAATTTTGCATCTTTGATCATAGAATTCAGGGATTTTGCAATGTTTGAGGTCATTGTTATGTACCTCCTTCCTAAAGAATGAACCCTGCTCCATCTCTCAAAACCAGCATCAACAAGACATTTACGGATTCTCTTATCAATGCTATCCAAGAGTAACATATTTTGATCAAACATCTTTACTGAATAGGCACTGTATGCACGTTTAAAATAATTGCACATATCTTCCGTATTTGATTTATACTTAGCTTTCATATTCTGCATAAGATGGTACGTACAAACACAATGTGGGACTTCAGGATAAATTTTTATGCATGCTTTATGAATACTCTGGTACCTATCTGACATAATAACCATGCCTTTTCTTTCTTTAAAGACTTTAAAAAATTGCTTGAAAAACCACTCCCATGAAGCATCATTCTCACCATCGGTAGTAGCAAATGCAAGAGGAAAAACCTTGCCTGAAAAAATAACAAATTTTGTTTATAACATGATAATTATTATACCATATAAAATTGATTATTGATAATAAGCAGCCATAAAAATCAAAGATGCAAAACTGATAACTGGTTAAAAGAGCAACCATATAAATTAAAGAGAAACCATATAATTGTTTGGATCAACACAAAAACAGTCATTTATACAATTATAAATTCTGCCAGCAGAAACATATAACAAAACCAAAACAAAAATTATTACTTGCAGCATCTGGAGTAGAAGTAGAAAATAATGACCCTCCATAACAACAATTCAGAAATGTTGCATCCACCACAACTACAGGATGGCAATGAGAAAATCCTTTGATTGAAGCTTTCATGGTGATAAAAAGGTATGGGAACTTATGATCTCTTTTCACCAACTTAACAACAGAACCCGGATTAGTTTATTGCAGGATATACAAGAAACTTGGGTTCTTACTATACAATTCCGCCGGAGAACCTCTTATTAAATTCAAAGCAACTTCTCTTCCTTGCCATGCTTTAGAATAACTAATTTCAGCCCCAAGACTCTTGCTAATATCATTAATAATATCACCAGCTGTATAAACTCTTTTCTCCCTTAAAAAAAGATCCTTTATATGTTTCCATACAACTGATCTACTAACTTGTCTTTTCTCACCTTTTCTTACGGCCATGTTACAAGTATGAATTCCATTGTACTCCCTAATAACAAAAGCTCTACTATCCCTTCTTATAGAAGCCTTTAAAAACCAAGAACAATCCTAATCTACACAAGAAAGCCAAAACTATTTTGGACAAGACTTATTAACTCTAAATTAAAAATTCTGCCTAATTGCATAAAAGATAACAGAATCCTTTAACATAGCCTTGCTTATGAAAACTTGGCCAGGAAAAATAAACTGAATATTAGTGTCAGTAATACACATGAAGCTAGTGTTCACATCATCCACTATAAATGAATCATCATCCATAATAACGTACATATCTTCAATAGCCCTGTCTCTAATATTCCTAAAAAAACAGAATAATCACTATCATCCCCTACTACAGAAACAGGCATATTCTGCCCAGAATCTAATTCAAAACTCAACTCATCAACTGTAATTATACTTAAACCATTCTCAACACCTAAAAAAAGAAAATACAAAAATAAGATAAATAACAGAGAACTCAACATATTATACCAAATATAGCAAAACATATAAAAACTAAAAATATAAAACACAAAGGCAGAAAACAAAATAATTCTACAAAAATGCAAGTTAGACATAGATATTGGTTTACGAAAACAAAAGAACAGTGAACAAATTTAACCACCTTCTGATTACAAACTACAAACAATTCTTTGTATACCTGTACGAACTTTAAGAGTTCCTTCCAAGAACTATAAGAATACTAACCCATCTAAATAACATCATGATTGGTAAAAAAATTTGAAAAGGATCAGACCAGAGTTGAAAATTGGTATAATATGCATTAAAAATTGTATAATGTGCATATAATATAGTATAATACACATTATACCAGAATTGAAAATTGGTATAATATGCATATAATACACATTATATACATTATAATATGGTATAATACACATTATACCAGAATTGAGAATTGGTATAATATGCATTAAAAATGGTATAATGTGCATATAACATGGTATAATACACATTATACCAGAATTGAAAATTGGTATAATATGCATTAAAAATGGTATAATATGCATATAATATGGTATAATATACATTATACCAGAATTGAAAAATGATGTAATATGCATTAACATGTTATAATGTGCATATACAAAAAATGATTACACATATACTTGCATTTTCAAGAACTATTCAATACACATGATACCAGAATTGAAAATTGGTAACAAAAACTTATGCTGATAACACTAACTAACAAAAGTAACAACATATGCTTTAAGTCTACAGGTATTACATACAAACTCGTAGTCAAAGACATTATTTCAAATGCAAATTAAAATGAATTTCATAAAAAAAAGATAAAAAAAGTAAAGATATTACCTTCAGATATATGCAATGTATTTGACAAGTTTGTCACAAAAATAGGACAGTCAACTACATTCGTAGAATCAAATCTCAGATGAAGAAAAAACATCAAATACATGTCATTCTTGATTTCCATTGGATAGGATCTTCCTTGAAGCTTATGTTCAATCTTAAACATTTGATCAATATTCAAACCAACATTTTCAGCAATAACACACCTGAAAAAAAACAAAAAAAAAAACAGAAATGAATTTTCTGCTTCAGAACTAACAATTCCTCAAAAAAAACCACAAAGTATCCGAAGCACACCTAAACTCAGCAAAAGCAATAGACTTCCGAACCATGATGCCACAAGTATCTCCACCAATGTAATAGAACGAATCTGTCCAATCACCACCATTATGGATAACAAGGGAAAAAAATCCATATCTGAATAGAATAGAAAACATAGATTACATATAACTTAATAGTAGTAAAATAACAAAACCACAAAGCAGCAAAACCATGTCTTTAGCCAAATACTAAAACAGAAATTCGACTATAAAACCAAATACAACAGAAAAATCAACCCTGAAAGTTAGCATTAACAAAGTTTTGTGACTAATGACTCACTCAATATGATAATTTCAAAAGCTAAGTGATTTTTAAAAAAAACATCAGAAACAGGATAATAATCAGAAAAAACAATATCTGACTAGAAGAGTAAACACGGATTACATCTAACTTAATAGCTATAAAATAACAAAAACAAAAACTATAATGACAAAAGACATCATTAATTTCTGAAACATGAAAGCAGAAGAAATATCTGAAGACATAAGTTGTGTCATTAAAACTATAATAACAAAATAACCTAAGTTTTGTGACTAATGACTCACTTAATATGAAAAACTAAGTGATTTTACAAAAAAAAAGCAGCAGAAATAGGATCATAATCAGAAGAACACAAATCATAATCATAATCATAAAAAAAAAGAATAAAAATCACAAATAAGATAAGAATAGAAACAAAAAATCATGCAAATCAAACAAAATCGGGAAAAAAACATAATGAAAAACCAAAAATAGCAAAACAATTAGTCACAACACGAAACCAGAAAAAAATATATTATAGGAAAAAAAACTTACAATGAATTCACCGAATAATGACGAATCAAAAGAAAGAATAATAAGCTTACGAACAGAATAAGAAATCAACAAAAACACTAACCAAAAGATAGCAGCTGGAATCGCGATCAGTAGGAGAATCGAACGGAAAATAGATAATCGAAGCGGAACTCACAATCACAAACAAGATAAGGACAAGAAATTGGAGATGACAAAATCGAAACCAAAATCGTAATTAAAAGGATAAGAAAAAAACTGAAGTAAGAAAAAGCAGCTGAAAGAAGAGATCTCAAAAAAAGAGCGTCATTGGAAAGAGATGAAAAAACTGAAATATAATCTTATATACGAACGTAAAATTATAATAATAAAGTATATGAAGATAAAACTTTGATTAAATGCTGTTTAGGACATATTAATTAAAAAAATCTAATATTTAGCCATTCTTTACAATTTCCCAATTATTAATTTTTAATGGGCTTCCATGTGCTCAAGCTTTTTGGTATGTGATGGACTCGGGCTTCAGCTTTGGGCCATCAGGAAAAGCCTTTGATGATTTGTTGAACTTGTAAATTGTTAAGTTTTTTATTATAAAAAATGTTAAGTTTTTTTTAATATATTTTTTAATTAAATATCGCATGTTTATTACTAAAATTTGGATCAGGCATATAAAGTGATAGCTATACTATGGGTAAACTTTAAAATGTCATCCGTTGAATCTTTTTATTCAAAATGAGGTTTACAGTTTAAAAAAGTTAGTGAAAAAATAAAAAAAACATTTTTTGTTAAGAATAATGAAGTTCCATATTGTATCTAAACCTGTTCATCGGACGGGCTAAGCCGGGGTCAAGTCAGCTTGGCGAACTTTTTTCTAAAAGTATTAACCCAAGTTCATATTTCGGAACTTCGGGCTCAAACTAGGCTTACAAGATCATTCCCATAGCCGACTCAAGCTCATGAATATTTTTTTTGTTATAAATTTTTTTGTTAAACCAAAGAGAAAAAATTAGTAACAAATAATGTTTTAATTTTAAATGTATTGTAATTTTTTATGGAAAGCAAAATCCAATAATCACAAAACAAAGGTCATTGTAGAAACAAGCTTCCAAAGAAGCTAGAAAACAACCACCTATATTATAAAGAACAAAATCAGTCTTAGACCTGATACGCTTACTAAATAAACTTAAAGTGCTTGTTCGGTATTGTTTTTTATGCTGTTGTTTCGATAAATTATTTCATAAACTTTTTTTTATAGAATTACATATTTTAGCTTTGAACAACACATTTTGATTCTTAAAAATCAAAATCAACTTTGCTATTTATTAAGGATTTCTCAAGGCCCTTTGAAACGTAATTTAAGGATTTCGAGTCGTAACCAATATGCTCAATTACGGGAGTGGATTATGCTATCTAATCCGCGTTTTGGTCAGTTGGTGTCGGACGAGGGTCTGCAGCAGCAGGGGCTGCTGTCCGCCGAACTCAAGGACAGGCTGCTGTGGACCGGGGGTGGCTCGGTAGTGTTCTCGTCAGCTAGCTTTTGCTCGAGCTACTTCAAATCGAAGATAAGGTCTCTAGATATTAATTTTGACATCATTTGGGAGTGTCCCAAAAATTAAATTCTTTGGGTGGCTTGTGTTTCATGAACGTTTACCGTCTAAGGATTTCTTATATCGGAGAAGATGTATTGATAATGCAAAGTGCCCTTTTTGCGAGGAGATTGAAAACATGGAACATGCTTTGTTTCATTGTTCAAAAGCTCGTAGCGTTTCATGTGATTTATTCCGAGCTCTTGGGGTTATGGTTGTTATTCTGGGGAAAGGATATGATTTCTTATTATGTTGGCGCACTATCTTTCATATGGGATTATGTAGAGACTTTGCTACCTCGTTATGGTTTCTCGTTGCTTGGAATATTTGGAAAAGAAGGAACAAGGTGATTTTTGAAGACAATCCGAGGGAAGAGGACTTAATTCTAGCAAGCTTACATCATTGTCTCCTTTTCTTTTCTTGTAATAGGATTTCGCTCCCGTTTGGTATGAATGATTTTTTCATTCAACCAAACATTTTACTTGATTGTAATTAACTTTGTTCTCCCTTGGGTAACGTTTTTTAATATAATGAAAAGAGAGTGTGTTTTATGTAGGTAAGCGTCTCGCATCAACCTAGTTGGGATGAGCGTCCCGAAATTTTCACCCATTCCATTCTTTTTTCTGATGGAGGGACATATCGTTCCTTCGGAGGGTTTTTTAAAAAAAAAACTTTCCTACTTATTGAAAAAACTTGAAAATAGAATTTTTTTGAAAAGTTTGGGAAAACACAACCAAACTAACCCTTAATATGCATTTGACCCATGGTTTTGAAAACCGGACCGGCCGGTCGGACCGGGTCAGACCAGAACCGGCCACTGGTCTGGTCGGTTTTCACCCGGTTCAACGTCTGGTCAAAGACCGGACGTTGACCTGTTGAACCGGCCGGTCGGACTCGGTCGAACCGGAAACCGGTTGCTCCAACTGGCCAGTTCATTTATTATTGTTCAAAATAATGTTTTTTAAATTTTTGCAATAGGTAGGAATCGAACTCATGACCCTCAGCTTATTATTCATTATGCCTACCATTTAATTACAACACTTATTTGATACATATTTGTATTATATTTCTTTTATAATATCTATATAAAATTTTTACTTAGTTTTAAGTTCCCTATTTACTTTATTTATTTAGTGTATTGTGTAAATAAATTCACCATATCTTATTTAAATAATATTTTTTTAATTTTTAGAAAATCCGGTTCGATCACCAATTTAATCCGGTTGAACTTTAAATCCACTCTTCATCGGTTTGATGAACGGTCCGATTCTGAAAATCATGAAAATTATTGAAGTTTTATTCCTCGGTAAACATATTTGGACGCGGCCTATAAATATATTATTTTCATGCTTAGAAAATAGAACATTTGAAGTAATAAAGTATTAAAGTGTGAAAGAAGCGACAAAGGACGCCACAATCATGGATTGATGAGTAGATATTTTGCAAAGCTAAATACTATGCAATGCATCGAATCCAACCAACGTATTACCATTTTCACTGCTGCAAAACATGATATTTCTGCTTTTTTTGTCAGATAAAAATAGATTTCACATTATCAGCAAAAAAACATAATAAAACCATATTTACGTTACAAACGGTATTTATGTGAATATAAAGGACAAAAATAAGTAAAAATTTATTCATCGGGAAGTGTATTTATGTAACGTAATGAAAAACATAGCTCATCTGATAGTGATTTGGAAAGGGGACCATATAATTATATGTAACGCAGGAATTTTACATTTGGTATTATATACGTAGTCTTCTTTATCTCTATATTACCCAATCCCTTATAAATAAATTGACTTTTTCCAAGAAACTAAGTCGAATTAAAAAATTTATATGCATGTACTAGAAAAATGAGATACAATACATATTTTTTTTACATTATTGGCGCTAGTTTCTGAATTGGTGTCATTTGCTATAACTTATAAGGCAATGGCGTTGGTTATCCAATTAAAGGAAGCCAAACCAGTACAAAAAAATAATTAGCAATGTGGTTCTTGGAAAAGGCTAGGTCTGAGATGGTTTAAGGCCCAAGATTTAAGGATCCAAATTTTTATAATATGCTGTGTAAGCTTTAAAAACAATGTGAATTAACTGATCAATGTAAATGAATTAAATTAGTATATTAATAAAAACATTTTTAATGGTATTTTCAATTAATACATATAACTATGTCTGGGATCTTGATCTAGTAGTTAAGACGGAAATAGTGAACTCTCAAGATCGCACGTTCGAGTCACATCCGAAATTGGTTGCGGATTTTCCTTTCCATTTTTTAAAAAAAAAATTAATATATTACCATATATCTAGTATTACATCCCTTTTTTAATAATTGTCTTTCTAGGGTTTTTGGAATTTTTTTAAATAAGTGTCATTTTAGGATTTCAATGCACATTTTATCTATTTTACCCTTATTTAATGCACATTGAAAATGACAAAAATAATAAAGTATCCAATTAACTTTCAAATGAATAAAAATTATAAGATTAAATAAGTATTTTTATCACCCTAATTAATGTGACATTGGTATTGG